>OMLM01004319.1:124645-145538 GCA_900302695.1 Helostoma temminkii | reverse complement strand
TCAAACTTGCCTGGCCCTATGTGAAGTAACACAAAGACTTGTCTCACATTTGCTATAAAACATACAACAAGACTTTTAGGAAAGTATTCTGTAGACTGATGATACAAAAGTTAAACTTTTTGGAAGGTGTGTGTCCTGTTATATTTGGTGTAAAACACATCAATTCATAAAAAGAACATCACGTCAACAGTCAAACATGGTGATGTTTGCAGTTGTTTTCTCCATGATTGGCACAATCAGTTATTAGGGGGCAATTACGTTTTCTCATAGCGACAGGCAAGTCCCTATGCTTTTTTCCCTACCATTCTGTATTTACTTGGGTTATCTTTGTGTGATATAAAATTTAGTTTTATGTTCTGAATCATTTAATTGTGACAAATATGCAAAAAAAAAAAAAAAGAAAGAAACCAGAAAGAAACCAACCTTTTTTCATCATTATGTAAAAAATTGCATCTATGTGTACACAAACTGTCAGATGTTTTAGAATAATGTAAGGAAAAACTGCAAATACTTTGAATATATCATCATCTAGATTACATAATGTCTTCAAAAGATTCAGAGAATCTGGCAAAATCTGTGTGCAAGGGACAAGGCCAAAACACAATATTATATGCTTGTGATCTTCAGCACTGCATTAAAAACAGGTATGATTCAGTGATGGAAATCACTGTAAACTGTCTGTCATCCAAAGATACAAGTTAAAGCTCTATCATGCGTGGGAGAAGACATTTATGAACATGATCCAGAAACACTGGAGCAAGCCTCATTTAAAATGGTCTGTGGTCAGACCAATACAATTTTGGATATTTTGAAACTATGGGCACTGCTTCCTCTGGAGAAGAGAGACATTCTGGGTTGTTATCCTTGGTGGTAAGGGTCCTATGGAATGGGCAGTTTGCAAATCTGGAAAGTCTCCATCAGTGCTGAAAGATATATCCAGGTTTTAAAGGCAGCATATGCTCCATTCAGACAAATTTTTTTTCAGGGAAGACCTTGTATATTTCAGCAGATCAATGCTAAACCACATGCTGCATCTAGGACAACAGCATGGCTGCATAGTAAAAGAGAACAGGTGCTAAACTGTCCTGTCTGCAGTCCAGACCGTTCACCAACTGAAAACATTTGGTGCATCTTAAAACACAAAATACAACAAAGATGACCCAGGACTTCTGAACAGTTAGAATCCTATATCATGGCAACATTCCTTTCCTAAACTCCAGAATTAGTCTTCTCAGTTCCCAGACATTTACAGACTGTTGTTAAAAGAAGAGGGAATACTACACTGTGTAAACACTGGCCTGTCCCAACTTTTTTGAGATGTGCTGCTGTTGTGAATTTCACTATTACCTTTTTTTGTTTTGTTTATGTTCTATTAAAAAAGATATGGGTTTAAAATCAATACATTCTGCCTTTATGTACATAGTCCACACTTTTACACAATGTCCCAACTGTTTTTTGCAGTTGTATATAATATTTTACACTCTTGTCATCCATTGCTTTTGACACTGTATTATTATGCAAATTCAATATGAAGGAACTTACTGAAAGACTCCATTGTAAACAAGAAGCTGAGTGGCCAGCGTTGCCAGCAGGGCAATGCTGACTCCCAGGCCAAAGCCACTGCGGGAGCGGTCAAATGTCCACCACAGACCGATGGAGAGTGCAGCCAAAGTTAGAGATAGCTGGATGTTGTTAGCAAAGTCCACTTTCTGATGGCAGCAGGGTCAAGGTTCAAAGTACTGCACCGTACTTATGTAATGTACTCATACAGTCCAGCAGTGAGGCGAGGATACACTCACAACTTTGACCTAGTTTTCAAATCATGAGAATGAAAGCAATTACACCGTATTCCTCTGATTACACACAAAGTGGAGAAACACTGCAGCCTCTCCAAGTCTTAGACTGTTTGTTTTTCTCATCAACATAGAGGTGTCAGAAAACAATATGCGCATAAGGCTCTAAAGGATACAGCACTGGCGTGGTTAATGCCCACAAACACTGCCACGCAGCGCATTACACTGGACCATTCCCGCTTGAACTTGTGCGGCTCACCCAGACAGCTGTCAATGCAGGGATATAACAGCCCGATCATTGCTGTGAGAAAGGACAATAAAGAGATATAAACAATGATACAGAAAATTAAAATGACCACAAATTAAGTAAAATTCCTAACTCACTACTAAAATTTAATCTCTTTCTACAGAAAGTGTGTTTCTCTGTACACAGAGCAAACCAAAATGGTAATTTCAACTATTGACATTCGATATTTAAAAAAATACAAAGTGCAGTGGTTTGCACCACAGATCACACTCATAACCCCTGACCTAACTAATGTAGCTGCACAAATTAATTTTCGGCTGTTTGAATGTAGTGGTCCCCTCAGGGGAACAAAGTGTGTTCTAGCAACAAGTGAAAGTGACAGACTCCTGCAGGAGCAGTGCTGTGTCTGCAGGGGAAGAAACCCTCGGGCTGTTGTGCCACATCTGCATCCACATCTTCACACACAAGGGACAACATTTCAATGCCGGCTATTTGAGCCTGCTGGGCATGATGTGCATTCACATGTGAGACTGCGTGTTTATATAAGTTCCGACAAATCAATTTCATTGACAAAAGGCATTCCATGAGTGCTGACGTAGAGTATGACAGCACTGGGACTTTTAAATGTATGTATTACTCTTCTTCACAGGTGTTCTAATAAACGTTAATTACACTGTTAGTTGCTAGTTTAATGCTACATTGCAACAAACTACACTGAAGTGTTGGACCAAGCTGCCACTTTGTTGGATTCACATGTCACCACAGAGACTCTATTGATATGGGAATTTAATGTAGTGGCCCACTTACTGCATCTGATCACTATTACAACATCTTGTTATCATTATTATCTGCATATGAGATGAGTCAATAAACGTGAGAATGTGCTTCTTAATATTCCACCAAGGAACAGACTTCCTATTCAGCCAGTGAGCATTAACACCTGTCTGTCCCCGTGTGGCTGACCTTTTTAAATCCTCCAGACAGACATAAACTATGCAAGGAAGTATATGAACAATGACGCAGATGACGCGGCCACGACAGATGTATATATGTCGCTCTACAGCAAGTATACGACGAACCCCTCTGTGCTGTGCAGTCTGAAGCAGGCCGCCATCTGTATTACAAAGTTAGTGTGAGTCCAGGCAGATCTGGCTGTTAATGTATACATAAATTTTATTTTTTGTTCTTCTATAAGATCATGCCACTTAAACTGAAACATGGATTGTAAAATAATGTCAGTCTACAGCACTGGTTTACTACACAGATAATTTTGATTTGTGACTCCTGTGAAACCTTAAGACATAAATAATGTAGACAAGATTTTTTTCCCCACCCATTTTGGAGGGTGTGCATACAAACCTGAGGCTGTACCACAGCAGGGTGGCACCCACCAGGCTGAAGAGAAAATACTGCTGATGACATCAGGGGGAAAGAGGGTGACATTTCTCTGCACCTGAAGTAAGTTCAGCACCAGGGCCAAAAAGACGCCCACGGAGAACAGCATGGCACCTCGGATCACCAAGTTAGTGGTTCTATAATACAGAGCAACAGGAGTCAAGAGGCTTGGAAAATACCTACAAAGTTATATGTGACAGTGCTAAAAAACACAGCATTAAACTACTTTATGAGGCCTAACGTAAAAGAACACACAAACATATATAAACAACTAGGTAGTACAGAGCAAACCTGTTGGTGATGACTGAAATATAGGGGCCACGAGAAGGCTGTGGTGTCTGCCCAGATCCTGACCACTGCTGCGGGCTGCTGGTCACTGTGGTGTCACTCATGGCCGTCAATGTCAGGGACATTCGTGAGCCTATGTCAAGAGGAAGAAATTGTGCGTGATGTCTTTATCCAAATGTATGACATCCCAAAACAGGCTGAAAACAAGGGAAATAAGCAGGCGAATCAGCAAAGATGTGGAAACCCATCATACAACACAACTTACATTATGCTGTTCCACATACTGATATCTCTCTCCCTCTCTCTCTCTCACTCATGCACACAACCATACAGAACAAAGAATCATTCTTTAGTCTACCTGACAGTCTAAGAAGAACTTGTGTGATGAGTGAAAACATAAAATATGAAAATTCAGATGATAAAACCTCCAGTCCTCAATAGTCCTATAGAGCTACATCCCTGCCTGCCCACTGCGCTCTGTTAACGAACGGCATCTGGTGGTTCCGTCACAGAACAAAAAATCCACCTCAAAGCTCTTCAGCTCTGTGGTCCCACAATGGTGGAATGAACTATCCAATTCTACAAGATCAGCAACATCACTCCCAATATTCAAAAAACAGCTGAAAACAGAACTTTTCCATAACTTTCTTTGCACTTAAAATAAATAAATAAATAAATAATTTGCACTCATATCTCATTAAACGAACACACTTCTCCTGACAGTGCTTTGCTTTGCTTTAGTTTTTGCTCCTTGACTTAGAGTTTTGCTTGTTTTGTACCTCACTTGTAAGTCGCTTTGGATAAAAGCGTCTGCCAAATGACTACATGTAAAATGTAAATGTAGTTCACTTTTTCTTCCACTGCCATTTTAGCAATGACTGAGTTACTCCAACTCAACCTGTCAAACTTTCAAATCCAAGCCTGCACCCAAAGGTGCTACTCTGTGACTTGCTTTAGGCTTAACACACTCTTCATGAGCTATTCTGTTCAAGAATGTAAACCAGGTCCAGCTGACACAGAGTAGCATCTTTGGGTTAACTATGGCCTGCAACACTGTGATTATCCACAAACATCCAAGTATTCTCTTCCAAGGTGAAACTACACCATGTGTAGTTTGACCACTAATGAGCCTTTTGTCCTGTGAAAGGACCACGTCAGCTGTTTCAGTCTGATTTGGGTGTTGCTATGAGTTCCTTCACCTCTTTTGAGTTTCATCCAGTGTGTGCACTACTTACATTTTGCTAGATAATTGGAAAATAGTGGTATTCTAATAAGACGCATTTCAATAATGTGCTGTCTTTTATAACAGGTTGAATCGATCTCAGAGTTGCTACAAGGTTACTATTAACCAGGTTATTGCTACTCACTCAACATTTGCCATTTTCATTATTCCCTGCTGATGATTAACGTTTCGTTAAAAATAAGCAATTAAACATCTAAATTAGTCTGTAATGATGAACTAGCCGTGATGGTAGCGGACATGCTACACTACCTTAGCTTGATGTCATTTAACTCAGGGGATAGGCAGAAGCAACTGGTTAGGGCTAAGCTTAACTCATAAATCATTGCTGGGTAAGGTTAGGATGGCAGCTGGGCTCAGATTAAGGCAGGAGAAACACACGTCTAGTGGGAAACCGACTTCACTACCCCAGTAATTTAGCTAACTGCACTGGACTCTAATGCTAACCGATTAGCCAAACAGCTACTTAAACTACATTTGTCATTACTAGCCATCTCATGGAGCAAACTGTAGTCAAAGATTAGTCTTACCTTATGCTGAAATATATATTCCACAAATACAATTATACATTTCACATTACATTAAAAATACGTCACAGAATAATACTAAACTGCACTACACGAAAATATAAATTAGCCTTCTCGTACTCTACTTCCGGCTGTCTGAGCTGAATGAACGCCCAATCAAGGTCTAAAGCCATGACGTAACCGCGTTACACAAAGCTGACGTATCAGATGATTGGAGTTTACAGTCCTTGGATTAACCCAAAAAAGAATTCCTGTAAGTGTGCAGAGGACCTTAACAGCTGGATGAGGCTTTATGAAATGTTCCTTTTTAGATGTTACATACCAACGTAATTGACTCAGTTTGAAAATTATATGGTAAAGAATTTATGTGAAGAGTCCTAGCCTGAAAAGATTTAAATTGGTTAGGGTAGTGTGTATGATTTCAGCTTTCAACAACGTTGAAGATCTGATTACTCATACACATACACTCACATCTTTTTCCACAACACATTTGATTTGGTCTTGTTGTCTAATAGGCTTATAGAGATGCAGTGGCGAGAAAGTCACAGTGCGAAGTGGATCACTCATAATCCTCCTTGCTGTTTACACTCCATTTTGTATTCAGCATACTGAGACCTGCTGCTCATGATGGGGTGTTAGGGATTATATCCAGCTACACAATGGTTTGAACAGACTATCTGTGCTCTCTCATTCCTCCATAGCTCAGAGTTAACTTTATCACTGTTTGCTGTAGCTTTCATACTATGGATTTTAAAAATCCCTGAAGGAAAATCTTAGAACGAACTGGTAGAACTGTTATTGCCTACAAAGATTCAGATGAAACCAAAAGAAAGAAAAGAAAGCTAAAGAGAAAGAGAAACGTCAGCAAAAGGCTATAAGCTGTTGGTCAGAGCTAGTAAATAATTATTACTGAAACTCATGGATAGTAGAAATTTAAGAAAAAAACTCATATTAACCAGACTACTTGTGTTTATCTTGTAATTTTATATATACATTTTTTTGGTTATTTGTCTGTTTTACTGTTTTTTGGTATGTATGAGGTTCGCTGGTTCCATGGCAAAATGCTGCACCTACCACTGAGGACACAGTGGTCAACCTAACACAAGTGTAGACAGTGACACTGGTGTTCCAGTCAATGTGCTAATGTTCTTCAGCTGAATTGTGACTCTGAGATTTGTATACATGATGAGTTTATGCAAACATACCACCAATTCTAGTCACAGTTATAAAGCTGGATGTTTTAAAGGACTCTGTAGTTTTCACCAAGTGTTAAACAGAGTGGACTAATCCATTGGTGGACTAATCCATTGTTACTGTAAGAATGAGAAAAATGATTGTGAACACGTTTTTTAATAAATGTCTTCACAGATTTATATTGTTAACTGAAACGCATTTATCATTATGTACTAATTTTAAATGTTATATATAAGCTGCATGTCTGTAACTTCAATAGTTTAGTATATTTTATACTCTTTTTATACTATTAGTTTAGTACAAAATATACTCTATTTTTGCATATTTTATACTAAAGTATCCTCCAGGGCCAAGGAGAACAATTTGAATATGGCAGTAACTCACCATGTTCAGATTCAGGACTGCCATGGTGATGAATTTATGCTTTCGACATTTATCCTTATGTAATAAGGTGAATCGATAGGTTCTACATGCCAGTACTGTCCCATGGGATATTCACTTAACCCCAATAATTCCACTGATAAAGGAAGGTAGGTAAGAGGAGGTTAAAGGGGCTTTCAATTAGTTGTCAAGGGCTACTTAGAGGCCCCCTGATGCAGCCAGACAACAGCCAGGGATACAATTTATCATCCTGCCTGTGCCAAATGCTAAGGACCTTTTCATTATCAGACCACTGTTAGTCCCACTGTTAGCTCCTTCAGTATAAATGTGAGTGATGGCGTGCGCGGTGTGGTTTGTGGGTGTGGATGGTGATGGAGGGGTGGGGCCCAGCCCTCGTTGTAAATGTCATCCCTATTGGACCGTTGCGAATCCCGGCTCCAAAATAATAGGCCCTGTGACCTCTTTGTTGTCTATAATTAACCTCTAACCCCCTCCCTCCCTGCCTTATCCACCAATCCCCAGACAGCCATGATGTGGGAGATGCTATTTGCCAAGCCTCTCAAACCTCAACTCCCGTTTCTCTCACTACAGGCAGAGACATAAAATGGGAAAAGGGTGTGAGAGCAGCAACAGAAAATGGCTGCTCCTCTTGTGTTTCAGTGAATGTGCCACATGTTTGGGATGACCTCAGCAATGTGCGTAATAATGAATAAAAATTTGAAATAAACATTTATGCATAAAAATGGTAATTTTTCCACCTCAAGATGTATTAGAAATAGGATACATACAAAAATATGATGTTTTTTTTAATCTGGGATGTCAATATGTTATATTTATATAAAATATAAATCTGAAAAATAATTTCAAAAGACTTATTTCCAATTATGTCCTACATTTGTGTAAGACACAGATAATTTTATTTCCTCCGTGCTCATTCCATCAATTTGCACCCACAGGACATGAGGCAGAAACATGGAGACTTATACAATGGTTGTTTGACATTGCCTCTCTGTCTGTGTGTGTGCTTGACATGCTCTGGAACTGCATTAACCACAGCTCTGCCATGTTTCTAGCAGCAGGGGAATATTGAGGTTGGAAAGACAAGCTTGGCTAAAAACAGAAAAGAGAAATGAGCTGGAGAACACAGGTACCGTGCCTGTGCAGACATACTGACATTTACCACAACAATGAAACATCCCACAAGCAAACTGTGGCAAGGTCAGGTGTCAGCTAAATAATGCAAAAACACAATAGAAAGTCAAATGATCCCTAATGGCTGGAGCTGACACCTGTACATAATGACATTTTGAGGACCAACACACAGACAATTGGAGGAGAAGAATCACACAAGGAGGAAATAAGACGTAGGATGCAAGAGCTCCTTTGCATCCTGAGCAGCAATTGGTGAGGAAAGTCATCCCTCATCTTCTGGCAGTGGGAACAGAAAGCAGTTAATTGTGGTGCATCATTGTCTGTGCAAATTCTTGGGACTATGAGGAGGAAATGCAAATGCCCTGTTGCTGGCAGCACCATGGAAGCTGTGCCAGCATGTGTGTGGCATATTGAATGATAATGACAAAGAGGGCTATATCCCCTGTGAGCAAGCCTGCGGAACAATGATTACAGATTGGTTGGTGTGTCCTTAGCAACACAAGGGATTCTGATTCTAATGCTAATCAGGGCGGCTGCCCATTGAAATATATCTGTACTTGCAAGGCGGGAGAAAATAAGATTGAATATCCCAGTTAGGATGTAATTGTATAATGAAGGCCTGTTTATTTTGATATTTCAGCCCACAGGAATTTGTACAGTGGCTTTTGGCAGCCTTAACCTATTGCACCACCTGCTGGTCTCAGGCTGGTACCAGCATGATACAAGCTTGTTTTTGTTCCAGGGCACTTTGAAGTAATTATCTACCACCAGGATGTATGAGCTTGACTGTATTCCATTAGTTATTTGAGGTGAAGTCAAATAGATGCTTCATGTCCCTCTGTTAGCTGGATCATACAGACATGGGATAATCCAGCCACAGTACACATGGCACTTATGGGATTCGTCCCCTGGTACAGGTTCTACCACTCTCACCCCCTCTGTTCCATCAGTCACACTATCTCCCCCTCCACCTCTCCTCTTTGAATGTGCTTTATTTTCATTCTGAGGAGAGAAACAAGAAGGAGAGCTGAGGCACAGTGATGCTCAGCTGCACACTCAATATAGGTTAATGGAAGGGAGGAGAGTCTGAGCTCAGCTTGGCTCTGATTGGCTGGCTGGCAATGTGCAGCTTCTCCGCAGCACAACCTGTCACTGTTAATCAGGGGCCATCTCTTAACAGCCAGCCAGGGCTATCGGAGAGGTGAGCCCATTGCTATTCAGGACGAAACAGATGATAAATCATTTGTACATAATTAGTGCTCAGCAAGGTTACAACTGACACGTATTTTCATCTTAATTAGGAGGGAAATTTGTTCCATTAATTTAATTTGATGTGCATGAGCAGTTCTGCACCTAACTAAGTTAATCTTACACCTGTCAGGGTGGGAATGGAGTTGGGCCTTGGATTAGGAGAAAGGAGGAAATGGGAAAGAGTCTTCTATCAGATTGTTTCATGCACCCACCTCCAGGGTAAGTGGATTATAGTGAAGCAGCCGTGGCAAATAAAAGTGCAGTTTTGACCTACCGTTGTGTGTAGGGTGTGTTTAACTCCACTTTACTGTTCCTTAATGTGTTTTGATTTTTGCTCTACATGATTATAAAAACAGTTATTTAAGATAAAGCTTATCTTCTGTCACATCAGCCATAACTTCGTGGGCTAATTGGGGAATAGGAAATAAAGCAGTGGTGCATCTTAAGTGCTCTGCAGCCAACCAGTACAGTAGGCATAAATGTTCCTTCATCCTAGAACAAATATTTAAGTGGGTCTCACAAATGGGCATTAGGGAGGAAAACATGTTCCATCATGGGAGTTGTAGGCCATTCATACCCTCAGCTTTCTGATTTACAGCTACAGCACCTTCACATATTTGAGTGAGAAACACTGTCTGAGCTCGCTGCAGTCCAGCAGGCAGCAGTAAGTCCAAGGACTAGGTCTCTTTTCATTGTTGAAAGCTGTATGAAGCTGTAGTAATTGCCCCAAAGAGGTGGTTCAATAGAGAGGAAGGTGGAGAATGACTGATTTAGTAACTATAAGGTTTCTAATGGAATTCTCCACTGCCTCTTGGGCACTCAAGCTGACAACCATTACCTGAACTGATGCATAGTCCATTACAGCATCCCCCACTGTAATAGAGTGTCTATCATGTGAAATACAGAGACGTCAGGTGCCAAAGCATGCACTTTCACCCATGTGTGAAGGTTTAACCCAACTCTAATGGCTTTTCTTTTAGACACTGCTGTGTGGCCGTACATATGTATTGCAAATCAACACAGAAAGAGAGCAAGAAAAAGTCAAGCATATACTTTTAAAATGTTGCTGTCAGATGCTGTATGACTTTCCTCTGAATATCTCTCTCTTTCAGGCAAAGCTGTAGAAATGAACTGACCGGTGCTGAATGAGTGTGACCAGTGTGCAGCATATCTGGAGACCTGCTGATCAGCAGACTGTGGCAGTTTACATCATACAAACAGGTTTCAATGACATATTTATGTCTAGAAAGCTAATAAAAAACAATATGTTTGGTACCTCAGCTCAGATCAGGTCTGGTTGTGTCTAATCAATAAACACATAGATATGTATCGCATACAAGAAGAAAATTCTACAGTTTGGAATGTGAAAATACTTAACATAATAGCAGAAGGGCAGAACCTTTGTATTATTTTTATAAAAATATAAAGCACTTTTCCTAATTTCCACTAAGCCTGGAATGATGAATAATTAGTCCACTGTGAAATTAATGTCAGAGATATTATGTTAGTAAATCCAGATATTATAATACAGGTAGCCATGTCCTCATGTTTGCTGCTGGAATGACTAGTGCTAGATGATGTACACAGGTCATTTCTTAAATACAGGTAGCAATACAACAGTGTAAAAATAAATGACAAGTTGTGCATTCAAAATGGTAATTAAGTTAAATATTATAGAAGCAATATGATATTATAATTAGTCTTAATCTGTTCGTCACATTAATGTCTCACTTGCACCATCATATTCTGTTCTGATGTTGTTTTGGTTTTTAAAAAAATGACATGTTGCAGGGTAGCTTGTGAATTTTACACCATAAATCGTTGAAGCCGTATGATTATAGTGTATTTGCATATAGTGTATAACTAGAAACCAGTTATCAAATAAGTGTAATAGAGCAAAAGTACAATATTTATCTCTGAAATGCGAGTAGTTGAAGTAGCAAAAAATGGAAATACTCAAGTAGGAATACTTAAAATGTATAGTCCCCCACTCACTCTGCTGTTTTCACACTGACATCCAGTCTCCTGGTGTAGGTTCCTAATGTGCATTCAAGTTTAAACTGAATTAAAATCAATATCACATTAAAAAAATGTTGATGCTCTGAGTGAGACTGCCTGAGATGCAGCAGCATCACACTCGGATAACAGTAACCTGATGATATGATATGAAAAAAGCATAAAGCTGATTATCATATTCTAATCATAAAATCATACTGTAAATATAGTTAAACCAGGACAATACAGAACAGGCCTAAGTGTACGCAAAAGACACTAACATCATTCACTGCATGATTTCAAATCATATTAAAAATATAACTATAAATATATTGTAATTGCCATCAAACAGTTAAATGAATGTCTTACTTGCTGGATATCAGAGAAATCAGTACCCCCAAACACGTCTTCTTTGGACCCACCTCACATTAATAAAAGTGGGATTCAATTTTCTCTTATTGTCAGTATGTATTTTTGTGACCAGCTTGTCCCAGCACTTGATTGTAACACAGGTTCTGTCTGCCTCACCAGTCCTTGTTGGCCTGAAACTGGTGCTGTACAGTTTTTAGGGAACTTTTATACTGTATGTTTCAATTACCTGGACTTACACATCTGTTCAAGTACAGATTTTACAATGGAATGTGAACTATTATTACATAAAGCAGTTGATGTTAGCATCTCTACCCGCAGCAACATTAAAATGTGATTTAGAGTTGTTTGAATATGTCAGAAATCATATATACATTTAATAATTTAATAATTTAAAAGCATTTAAAATGTTTGTCAAGTTGAGGAAGTCATCCGAGGTTTGTGGTAACCTAAACTAACTATACTAAACTAAGCAGGCTGTTGTTACGTGTGTTGGAGAAAAACACTGAAGCAGCTGTTACAGTTGTAAACACTGATGCACTCTTCAGAATATTATTTATATTTATATATATATATGAATCAAATAATGAACAGGTGTTAATAATTCATGAGCTTCCAATATCTTTAACTCCAAAAGTGAAATTTATTTCTACATTTCTTTACCACTCACATGACTTCATTTAACACACTTAATATCAAATGTACAGAACAATATGAACAGAAATTTAGCTTGCTAAAAGCTGAAATATTGTCACAATTGATCACCTTACCATACGGAGCTGCACATCATTTATCATGTAATGTGTAGTAGAGAAATACTAAAACAGCTGTATTGATTTTGATAATTATTATAATTACTTATTGTCACACACTGCTTTTACTTGCAGCAGACGCCTGTTTCCTGTCCTTCATCAGCTCCTCCCGAGCCATGGGCTCGATGATGGCACCCAGCCGGGTGATCACCTTAGGCTTGGTGATCTTTTTAACAGTGCACTCTGTGTTCCAGGTGCGGCCCAGAGGAGAGCGAATGGTGCTTTCAAACTGTGCTAGGTTCTCGAAAGGAAAGGGCAGCGAGTTGACCTGGTGGAGGCTGATGGAGCTATTCCTCTTCTCTGAAATGATGACGCTGGGCAGATGCTGGTCTTTCCTGGGAGGAGGGGGTGCCTTCTTGATCCTGAACCTCCTACGTTTGTTGCGGGAAGGCTTGAGGCCTGTCCCTCCCCACTCCCCCCACCCAGGAAGTGTCAGGTCCACCACCTTAGGCTTCCCTTCCTCCTCCTGCTTCCTCTTGTCCTTCAGGAAGTCTGAGACAACATCATCTCCAGCAAAAGCCTCTTTAATGAGTCCCCTCTGGTCCAGCTTCTCCTCTGAGTCCTCTGTGTCCTCAATTGTTGGAGCGAGAGGAACCTGTATGGTCTTTGTCTCTTTGGTGAGAACTTCTTTCAGCTCAATCCCTCTCTTCCTTTTTCTGTTTTTACCCGTCTTCTCATTATTAGACTGTAGGTTCTCTGTGGCTGGAGGCGGCTGGGGGTGGACTGGATCTGTATCAGCAGCTGACTCCTCCTGACTGAGGAGCTCCACATCCTCCAGAGCCCTGATCCTCATTAGCCCTTCCTCCAGCTGAGCGTCACTGTGGCTGGCACCTGCTGCTGCCTCAGTTTCCTGATGTTGTGCCACTCCTCTGAAAAGGCTTGTGAACTCTGAAAGCTCCTCTTCCTCTTTATCTGAAGCATCTAGGTTCTCTGCTGTAGCTTCATTCTCCTCTTCATCTTCCACACATATTACAGGTCCAGTGTCAGCCTGTTGAGCCTGACGCAGTTTCCTCCTGCTGTCAAACTCTCTGAGCAGCGTTTCCTCTTCAGTTTCCTTAACCTCCTCATCCTCCTCCTCTTCTTCCTCAGCTGCACTTCCTGCTGCTCTGGCCTTCTTTGCTGTGAGATCCACAATCATTTCTTTCTCTGCAGGATCTTCAGAGAGCTTCCCTCTCATCCATGGATTTGAAGAATCCAACACGTGCTCTGCATCATTCACAAAATCAGGCATGACCTCTGTGGCTTCCTCCTCCTCCTCCTCTTCCTCCTTATTCAGAGATGTCACCAGCTTCTGAGTCAGCTCTTTGTTCATCTCCAGTTGCTGCTGCATGGCTTTGCGAGCCCCCTCATCATATTTTGCCATGATTGCCTTAGACTTTGCCCACTTGCCACTGTTCTGGTGCTTCAGCGACATCCTCTCCTGCATCCTGGCCAGCTCCATCTTATTCAGTTCATCTAAAGCAGCAGTCGGGTCTGTCTTCACCATCTCTTCGAACTCTTTAAGGAACTCTTTGCGCTTGGCCTTGTTGTGTACCTTATGGTATTTCTTGCTTTTGATTTTCCTCTCTCTCCGGGCCTTAGCCTCATAGTAAGACTGCAGAGCGCGGACTTTCTGCAGCTCTGCGCGGCGAATCTTGGCCTCCTCCAGGCTCATTGCTCTCAAGGAGGCCTCTTCAGCAGGGGTCAGAACGGGGTCATTGATGGGCTGCTTGTTGGCAGACAAGAGGGCAAAGACTTCCTGCTCAAGCGGGGTTTGTGCCTTCCAGCCTGTTACCACTCTCTCCATGGGTTTGGGGCCAGAGGGCTCCTGGTTCAGGGGGAAGACCAGCTGTTCGGCTCTGTCATTCTGTCTGATGATAGCTTTCCAGCGGGTCACCTCTGCAGCTGCCTTCTGAAAAGCCAGATCTCTCTGGATCCTCTCACTCTCCTGCTTGCTGACCGGGCACTCAATCGTCCTTTTCCCTTGCTGCAGGTTTTTCAGCTGCTTCTTGGTCTTGGCTGACACAGCGGGGGTTTTCTCCATGGTCCCGATGAGATCAGACAGGTCGATTTTGTCGCCTTCCCCCTCCGCATTGACCGTAAACTCGGACATCTGGACCGCCGCCTCGGATCTCTCTCCCAGCATTTTCTTCCTCTTACCCCCGAGAGCACTGATGGCCTCCAGAAGCTTTTGGCGTTTTCGTTCATCCTCGCCGCCATCCTCCTCCTCCTCCTCACTGGTAATATTTTCATCAGCTTCATTTAAATCCTCGTCCTCTTCACCGTCGTATACCACATCAGGTTTCACCACCGTGCTCTTTTGTGGTAGCTCGGAGCTCTTTCGGACTCTCTTTTTACTCGTTTTCTTCTTAGAAACCTTAGCCATGCTGGAGTAAACACCACCGGACTGGACTGGACTGGACTGTGTACACGTGTGCCGCAAACTGAACAGCTGTCGCAAAATAGTCGCCACAATGTGAAAAGCACTGTCGCAAAGTATCTTTTTTTTCATGAACCTAAATGTTAGGTTCCAAACCTCGGGAGATGACACAGTTAAATATTATTAGAGGAAAGGTTGAAGGTTGCGTTCTGGCTAAGGTCAGGGGAAACACGCACTTAATGACGTCTCCCAAAATCTAAATTGACTTCCGATCATTGGAATCTAACGCTGGACAGAACTCTTCTTCTTGTAATGGAAGAATTATACCGGGGCTTTGTCGCCTCCAGCTGGAGTACTGTGTCGTACTGCTGACACTATTAACGCCACAGCATAACCACCACATTGTAGCTTATCTTCAGTGTGGCTGATGTGTGTATCCTGTTTTAGATCTGAGAATTGTGTAAATATTTTAGATAGAGTTTCCATGTCCCGTATGCTCCGCTTTATGGCATTGTTCACAGACAGAGAGCACATGTACCTCAGTTATTAAAGTACTGTACACAAGTACAATTTGGAGACATTCTTACTTGACTATTTACATTGTATGTGAGTGTTTCTTTTACTGCACTACATTCCAGAGGGAAATATTGTACTTTTTACTAAATCTGTCTGCAGAGACAGTGCTGTATTTGCCCCTTCCTGTATTTGTCACACTTAAATGATTCAAATAAAATGTAATATTACACAAAGATAACCTGAGTAATTACAAAATGCTAAATGACGATTTCATTTATTAAGGAAAAAAACAAGTATTAAGTATATTTCAAGTATACTTTAAGTATAGTAAGTATACTTCTATGTACTTCTAGTATTCTATTATAATACGTCTTGGGACTAAATTGCCCCATTTTTGATAACTTCAGATAAGTTCATACATTCTATACTTAAAGTATACTTGCTCATTTTTAGTATATTAATAATATACTTGAATGTACTACTTTTTTGTAAGTGTTTATTGAATAGAAATCAGGTTTTTGGAGTGGTTCCCTCAATTTATACTAGTTAAAGTGAACAATCAATGTAGGCACATGTGGAACACATCTAGACTAGACTGTGCATTCATGTTATCAACAGGATCAAGATTAATATTGTTTTACATTGTTTTCTAAAGACGATCTGCGGAAGGTTGTGCTTTTTTGTTTTCTTCTACAGCATTGAAAGAAAATACACGTGAGGGAAACAGAAGAAGAAAGAAACAAGTGGATTATATTTGCATTAAACAAAGGAAAATACGTGTGGGTATATAATTTGTCCAAAATTAGGGACTGTATGGGTGATGTTCTACTGAAGCCTAAAACTATAGAAATACATAAGTTACAGGCTGTAAGCTTTGAGAGGGCAGTGATGGTTGAATGTTTAAGTAGCAGTCAGCAGAAGTCACCTCTCTCTCCATCTCATGCATTTAAATAATTAGTCTGATGAAATGTTATCTTCAAACCTTGGTATAAGAACTGAAATGTAAACACATGTATAATTTATAAATATATCTTGTGCTAGAAGTGTGTGATTCTACGTGTATGTATTTCTTCCGGTCTATTTAGCTGTGTTTTAATAATCTAATCGCGTGCTCCCTCTGCTGGCTCAAAGTGCGCGCGCTTGTTGCGTTCTCTACGGTTGTAGTTAAAAGAAAAAAAAACGTTGTTTCAGAAAGCAGCTCACATCATTAATGTTTCGTCCCCGGAAGCCTAAATCAAAATTAGCAACGAAAAAAAACTAACTTGGATGTCATATGCTGCTGTCATGTGACCAGTCCTCAGCAGCAGCTCTATTCAACATGGCGGCTACGTCTGTTTTCCACAGAGTGAGAACTGGGTCGAAAATAGGCGCCCAGTATGACCAGGAAGGCAACCTGATTCAGGTAAAGATGAGTTAGTCAGTGTGTCTAATAGTGCGGCAACGAGTTTACTCTACCAGGAGGATTAATTCCTTATTAATTATTAATTGGCATTAATTGTCAAACGACAGGGACGATGGTTAACTGTTAGCTAACGATGGAACCGACAGTGGAAAAGGAGGATTAGCGTTAAAGTTATAACGGGGGAACTGGAGGAAACGCTGTTTAACCTAAATTATATTCCGACACTAAGGTCAGGAACAGTTTCAAGTAAAAACAAATATGGAGGAACGTCAGTGAGGAAAGAGGAAAACGTTTCCGCCACACCAGTCACCACTTCGTTCAGACATGAGCTAATGTTAGTGGTTTTTTTACAGAGGAAGATGATATGTACATTTTGCTCACAGGTGGAAACCAGAGAAGATGAAGAGCAGAACATCAAGCTTGCGGAGATCCTGGAGCTTCTGCTGGCAGCTGGATACTTCAGAGCCAGGATCAAGGGACTGTCACCTTTTGATAAGGTTCACACGTGAACTGTTTGAACTGTCTCTGTGCTGGTCCCATCATATTCTCAGGAAAAAACATGATTCATGCTAGAATATACCTTCGTGCTTGTTTGGTTGATCTATATACAATGTTTGAAATGAAGTTCCCATGAGTTTTATACTGACAGTCCCACAGATTGTAACAGCAGTGAACCTTCACACAGCTTCTTTCCTGCTCCTATCTTCAGGTGGTGGGGGGTATGACTTGGTGCATCACCACATGTAACTTCGAAATTGACGTGGATCTACTTTTTCAAGAAAACTCAACAATCGGTCAGAAAATGTAAGAGCTTAATCAGCTGGCTGGTAATTCTTTAAGATTTCTGTGCACTTCTAGATGAAGCTCTAAAACATGTTCCTAGATTGCTGTGTGGAACAAGTGTGGACTCTAGCAGCCAGTCCAGCTCTTTCTTATAACATGACAGATAGATGATGCCAGTTACTGATTAGTGTCTGCTTGCATTTTTCTTCCTGTTTACTTCATACTACTACAGTTCACCAGCTCTTTATCATGTAGTTTCTCAAATGTAACAGACGGGGAATAGTATTAATTTTCTTACATTAGTCATTATAATCCATTGGAAATGTTAATTCTATTAATTATTTTACATGTACAGTTTTGCCTATTATGTAATGACAAAAACAATAAGATCTGTAAGTTAAACAGAGATGTCTGGAAACTAGTTATTGTGGCTCCACACTACATCATAGAGGAACATTATCAGATTTTATTGTCATTGTTTTGGCCCCTGTTGTAGTTAGGTTTGATCAGTAACTAGAATTACAGTGATGGGTGTTTTCTGTCTTGCTCTAGAGCCCTGACAGAGAAAATAGTTTCTGTTCTCCCAAAGATGAAGTGTCCTCATCGCCTGGAGCCCCATCAAATCCAAGGGCTGGATTTTATCCACATTTTTCCAGTGATACAAGTAAGAGACCTGATCACAATCTGACTCATTCATTAGTTATACTAGACCTCAAACATTTCCATTTGCATAGGTCAAAATGAGTAATAATGAAATAATAATGAAAAAAACCACTAAGTTCACACAAGCAAGTGTATTCTGGGTGCCAGTCCCAACATCAATATATATAACTGGGAAGCGTAGGGTCAGGAAGGGATCCGGCATAAAACTTGTGCCAAATTGATGTGCAGACTATAATCTGCTGTGGTGACACAGTCAATAGGATAAACAGAAAGGGGGAAAAAAGTTAAGATAAAGTCAAAGTAACTTACTACTCATTGTTGTTGCGCTTTATATTCACTCCTGGTTATTTGTGTGTCAAATAATATTTGTGTAGATGTACGGTACGTCAGCATCAGCATTTTTGCCAAGCACAAAAAATTATCCAGTTTAAACAACAGGACCAGTTGGAGTAGGATTCAGTGTTTGTAGAGATTTGAAATGTACAAAGGAGCACCTGGTTTATGCTATTGTCTGACCATTGTGTGTTGTCTCCTTCCAGTGGTTGGTGAAGCGAGCTATAGAGACCAGGGAAGAGATGGGCGACTATGTGAGAGCCTACTCTATTTCTCAGTTCCAGAAGACCCACAGCCTCCCAGAGGTAACACAGACAGTCAGTCACACAACACACTTTACGGACAAGTGCAAAGCAATACAGCGGTTCACAAAATGTCAATAAACAAAATAATTACAGAATACAACAAAGAAATTGTAAACTACAAATTCATATGTACAAATAGTCAGAATATTTACTCTAAATGATGACATACTAATTTGAAAAACATGACAATGTCAAAATTATAAATTATTTTTGATGAAAAAATTGATATTTCAAAGAACTAACTCTAAAACAGAGACATACAAAAGATACAATTAGTGTAAAATGGTCAAAAAATTGAGACAGAAATGTCTCAAATAAATTTTTTTAACAGTGTTTTGCATGTGTTTATTAATAATTCTTCTTTTTTTTAAACCATATAAACCAACATGTAATTAGACTATAATGCCAAACTGTTCTCTAAATAAGAGTTGGTATTCACATGTTCTGGGGAATCCTGTGGTCTAGGATGAAGAGTTTCTCCAGAGGAAAGACAAGGCTGTGAGGGCAGTCCTGGATGTATTGGTGAGTTGTTTTACCATCGCACATTAAATGCAGTCCACCCAATATACTAAATTAAAGCATATAGAAGTGAGAAGATGCCTTTAAAGTGCTCAACAACAATAATAAGTCTAATTTCAAGTGGTATTTTACTTTTTCCATTTATACTGAAAATCATTTCGTGGTTTGAATGAACTCTGTGTTTTGTTTTTTAGGAAGTGTACAAACCACAGAGGAAGTACAGGAGGCAGAGGGATGCAGGAGAGCTGCTGGATGAGGAGTCCAGGGTTCACTCCACTCTGCTGGAATATGGAAGGTAAGATTTCATATCAGCAAGGAGGTGCACACCTATCAAGTGTCAAGGAAATTAAATATTTGGTACAGTAACAATTGTATTCAAATGTACTTGCACTGAAGCAAGGTAGTAGTACTGATGATGCTTTGAAAGTTCCAAGTCAACATCTGGCAGTTATTCCAGCAGCCAGAGGCTTTGGAGCATGTGGTGGTTTAGCAAGAGGGACATTCTCTCTTCATCACGGACCTGTGTCTGCCCTTAGTGTGCATATCCCCCTTTGCTTAGACCCTCAAAGCCCTCCCCTGCACTTCACACTCCAAAACACTTACAGAAAGCTTCTGATATTGAAAAGATAGTGTCAGTTAAAGAAAACAATACATGAAGAAAAGTTCTGTTGAATGTCGTTGAACACAAGAATTCAAAATATACTGCTCAAAAATGAAGGGAGCACTTAATCATTACAGTATAATGCCAACTTCAGGAATAACATTCTGTTTATTTAGGAAGCACCAGTGATTGTAAATCGGTTTCACCTGTGGTATATTGTCTAGCCCATACAACCCAATGGGTGTTTATCAGAGAACACCAGAACTTACAGGTCTATCTTGACAGGTGCCCAATTCTCGTCACAGGCCAGAGCAAATATGCACTGAGCAAAGTCAGAGCTTACACTGCTGCAATGTGCCCTGGGTTCCTCCTGTTGCAGGACAATCCTGGGCCTTATGCACTCTAAACACAAAAGGCCGAGGACAATCCTCAAAGTGCATAGTCAGTCATGGATAACACTGACTGGCCTGACCTGAACTCAGATGAGCACCTATGGGATGTGTATCAGTGCATCAACCATGGGAGTAATGATTTTGGTTTTCATTGACCATTATTATTTCATTTAGTTCTAAACAACTGATACCATGTACTCTAGTAAACATTTTAACTGTAAGTCATCAAAATCTGAAGTGTGATGTAACTGCTCACATAATTTAGCAATGCATATAAATGCAGTATGAGATAATAACCTTGTATAGCAAGTGTGTTTACTTCAATTCAGTTGAATTCTTGGACCTTTTTTTTTTTTTTTTTTTTTTTTTTATTGTA
>OMLM01004319.1:83035-124625 GCA_900302695.1 Helostoma temminkii | reverse complement strand
TTGGCCCTTTTTTTTTTTTTTTTTTTTTTTTTTAAAATACCTGTGATTTATTTTATAATTATTTCTTTTCCAGTGTAGAGTAGAGGCAGCATTTATAAGTCACTGTCCTGAAGGGCAGAGAACCATAATTGTGGCTTAAACTGTTAATGTCCTGAAGTTACTGTCAAAGTAACTTTAGGACATAATTGCCATTTATTTATATTTTTCATATATCACCAATTTCATACTGGACACGTTATAATACGTGTGTCAAATACAAACCCAGTATTTCTTCCTCCTGGTTTATGCAGTGACATTTTCAATAGACATTAATAAAACAAAACAGTTTTATTGTCATTATTTACAAAAACAGAGAAATGTGGTTCAATTTTATGATTATCAGTGAATGGAAAATAAGAAAGTGGGGGCGGCGGGAGCTGACGGAGCCAGATGGCTGGGAGACACTGCATGTCTGTTCTCCAGCGAAGTTCTGTTTTATATCACAGCAGACTGTACACCAATCTGTGTATACTACAGTTTAAGCCATGAAATGTATTTTGCCACTCCAGTTATGTTGAAACAAGCTCACTTTGACAGCAGTCATGTGGAAATTGGGCCGTACACCTGCTCACACTACAAGACAGCAGACCAAAATTTCTAACATGCCACAAACTCATCCGTTCACCCGGGAGCAGAAACGTTGGTCGTTCAGGTGATTAATCAGACAGAGGCACCCTGCTTACACTGCACATCAAACAAAAACTGTTTGGGCCGAAATTCAGCCCGATTCAAAATTCAGCCAGGCGCAACTCAATCAGGTCTAAATTTGAGCCGAATGTGTTGCCCAGCTTAATGTACTGTGCATTTAAATTTTCTCTCTGTCAGTGCCTTGTTGTCCTTTTACCGGCATCCTTGTCATGTCCGCTGGTACTTTCACATCTTTTGTCTGACATAATGCTTTTTTTTTTCCCCCTCATCCATCTACCATCCATGTCCACTCCTGTACTAGAATGTCAGATTTATTCCTGTAAGTACTGAATGAACGTGTGAAGCCTTGTTTTCCCTGCAAGCTTCTGCTCACAGTGCTTTGTTTTGTGTTGGTCAGAGAATGCACAGTTCTCACAGATTTTAGGCATGATGGTTCTGTTCAACCTGTGGTTCTGCTTTTATATGTAATTATGTTTTTAGCAGACAGTCCTGCCCTCAGGAAGCGCAGGATTTATTCCATTTGATGTGCTGATGTTTTAATGTGGCATGGTGTATTTGAAAATTGGCAGAGGAGCAAATGAAATGTCTACTTTATTTACTTTTTTTTATTATATTATTATTATCTAGGCGATATGGATTCAGCAAGCAGACTAAACAGGACAAGGTAGGTGTTGTGATACTGTAGCTGTTACAGTAGTAATGTTTTTACACCTTTGCAGTTATCGGACCTTTACATTAAGATGCACTGCTCCCTCCTGTAGGTGGATGGGGGGAGAGCTTCCTTGGCTCCAGGCTCTCAGGCAGTGCCTCCTGGAATGGCAGAGGTGTCGGAAGAAGATGACCTGCAGGCAGCAGAAGAGGTGCATACTTTTTATACCAAAGGCCTGATTTACTAAGATCCCAAATAACGAGAGCTAAAATTTCAAAACTGTATTTCACTGTTAGGTGTTTTGCGGATGATTTCCTGAGGAAAAAATCTGTGATTGACAACAAGTGCAAACGTAGAGGGGGGAAAGGTGAAGGAGAAATATGTGTGTCACAGAGTGAAAAATCGCATCAAAAGTTAAACACAGCACAGAACAGAATAAATCTAGAATATAATATAAAATACAGAATATATAAAATACAGAACCACAATGGTAATATTAGCAATATACAAACGGCAAAGTGAGAGATGACAAAGTGAGTTTATGACAGGCAACACAACAGCTGCAGTTATCCAGGACACTTGACTCCTTGACTCCAGGACTGGGAGCAGAGACTGAGAAGTCCAGTGGCAGCAGGGCCTTGTTGGCCTGTTCATCCTCCCCAGTTAAAAAAAACCTCAGAAACCTATATAAATATTTTAAATGTACTGAAAATGAAAACTATTAGCTGCTGATACAAGCTGTGGTACTTGTTGCCATGCAAAAAGAAATATGATATGTGGTAAAGGCACTAGAAAAAAAATCAGTACATATTTTAGTATATTATATACTGTATATACACTGTATATTTGTGAATCATGTACAGCTGCTAGAAAAAGGTGAACTATAACTGCATAAATTAGTTTTTTGCATAAATTAGTAATGAAATGTGATCTTATTTTAACCTAAGCCACAAATACTAACAACAAATAACAAACAACATTTCTACTGTGTTTTTTTTTGTTTTGTTTTTTTCATTAGATGAGAATCAAAACCTTAATGATCAACATGGCTGTGATGGCAACTGAAGAGGTAAATAAAAAACCTGTGTTCTGTCTTGTCCCATTTAGAATTGAATCACCACATTACTATTCTGCTTATAAAGGCCAAAACTTTCATACCCTCTGCTACTAGAAGGTAATAACATTAAATAACATTTGTGCAAGACTATGGCAGTCTTTCCTAGTCTATGAAATGTTTTCAGGTTTCTTCTTGTGTAAATGTGAACTGAACAACTAAATGGTTAAAACACAAATGAATTGTACAGTTATGTATGGTTGTAACTGACTGTCCATCTGCAGGGGAAGTTGACTGCAAGTGCAGTGGGTCAGATAGTGGGACTGCAGTCAGAAGAGATCAAACAGATCGCTTCTGAGTATGCTGAGAAGGTGAGCATCAATCTGACCGACAATGACAATGACAATTTTGTTTACATTCTCTGCCTTAAGTCAAGGGGATTCAGCTCAAGTACATTGATGATCACTGTTACATTAATTACTTTCTTGTTCAGGGATGTGTCTATTATTATATATTATATATTATATTCATTTCAGTTTTCACTTTGATGCATTTCTGTATTGTAATATTCTGTATGTCCTATGTGTGTCTGTAGCAGTCGGAATTGACCTCAGAGGAGCGGTCCGAGCGCTTTGGCCCACTGCAGCAGCACCGCCGGGCGGTCACTTCGCTCAATAAACAAATCCAGCAGAAGACTAAAGAGCTGGAGGAGGTTAGCAGTTCCTGTGGCTCTTCTATTTATTTTATTTCATTATTATACATTGTGCGGAGGCATACATTTTGATCATAAAAAAATACAAAATCAATTATATTCAAGTTTATTAATATAGTGCCAATTTATAACAAAAGTCATCTCAAGGCACTTTACAATGTAAGGTTTAGGACCTTACTATACAACTAAATAATAAGGAAAACCCAACAAATCCTCTTTGAGCAAGCACTAGGCAACAGTGGAGAGGAAAAACATTTTATCCAGTAATCAGTCTTTACCAACAGGTCTGACCTGTAGTAAGTTAGTTATAGAGCAAATTAAAAGCTGTGTGCTAGTTTTTAAATGGTTACTGCTTCGTCCCCAATTAAGAATGAATGAAAGTGAACTTTTATTTACTGTGATCCTGGAAAGTAAATGTATTCGTATATATTTTGACAGCTACAGGCCAAACATGCAGATGTGAAGACAGGTTGTGATGAAGCTAAGAGAAACTTGGTGGAGGTAAGACACAGCTAAAATACCTGCAGTTAGCTTTTTTTTTAATACCATGTGTTAATGTTCATTGTAGTAATTGATAAAAAGTGTGTTTCCTTAAACTAAACCATATCAAAGGTAGAGTTGATAGAATTAACAACCATTACAGTATTTATCATTTCAAAAAGTGATGATTAGCAATATTTTTTATTTTATTTATTTATTTTTTATGAATACATTTAATGTGAATATGTTTTTAGAATTTCATTCTTAATATAAAACAAGGACAAAAGAAAAATTTGCTCAGGACAGGACTTTGCAATATCCCCAGGTTACAGAACAATCAGAGCAGCTAGAGAAGGAGCTGAAGTCTTTAGAAGAGATGGAGGAGCAGGCTGACAACAGGTTGGTGGCTAAGAGTAATTATCTCTGACTTATTTAATCCTGACACAGTGAGTCTGTCTTGGGGATTTCTGTCTTCACTCCAGAAACTCCTTACTTGCCTTTGCATCAGGAGTTTTAAAATGAAAGAATTATATAGATGTGGTATATGTGACTTCTAATACAATCAGTATATTTCCTTTTATGACAGTAGGGAAGCCAACATCTGAACATCCATTTCTCTGTGAAACCTGTAATAAAGACAGTATGAATAACAGCTTTTTAAAGGTCTCATATTATACCCCCTTATACCCCACCTAGTAGACCCAGGTTTAGGTAACAGACAGTCAGAATGAGTGTTAGAATGAGTGTCCACTGTTTCTTCTGATCCTGAAAAGATATAACATCCAACCGTACTGCTACCGTTTTCACCTCTTTGTTTAAGCAAGACTGCTGGATTTTACCAAACAAAAAAATATAAAACAAAAAAGCAGGAAGTCCATTACTAACCTTTTTGGTGTATGCCTACATAGATCCAAGACCCATAGAAATATAAAAATTACCAAAAAGTTGATTTTGCATAATAGAGGATCTTTAATGTTGGGCACTAATAACCATTCACAAACTTGAGAGAAACAGACAGTGTAATCTGTACATCATTGTGGTGCATGACACCAGCAATAAGTCAATAACCATATTTTGCTTAACAAAGAATCAACAACATAAACAAGCTGTAATTTGTATTATTCTGTTTAGTATGCTGTAAATATTATTTATTTCCAAACATAAGGCAGGGACAATAGAACAACAGAATCATATAAACATTAATTATCTCAGATATTTTTCAAATGAAAAAAGTGATTTTTTTTTTTTTTCTCCTTCTACAGTATTAGTACACAAATTAACATATTGCATTTTTTTTCTGCCATTTTAATGTAACTGCAGTCCTGTGTGATCGATCCAACTTACGTGTTAATTATAAGGAAATAGAACAAAGTCAACAAAACATTTGAGCTAAAGTCTGTCTAATAGTGTTTTGTCCTATGGAACAGCTTGATGGAGAAGCTGCGGGCTCTGGTAACGATGAATGAGAACCTGAAGCAGCAGGAGCAGGAGTTCCGTACGCACTGCAGAGTGAGCTCCATAAATCAATACTCACTTTTGTTGTTATCTTTTTCTTTTGGTCAGTAAGTCAGAATGACTTTTTCCTTTCTTGTGTGAATGTCATGCCCAGGAAGAAATGGCCCGTCTGCAGCAGAATATTGAGGAGTTGAAGGTGGCATCGGGACATGACACAGAAGAGGAGAAGGTACATACTATACAGTTCAGCATTTCTTAACATTGATTAGAATGCCACTCAGAACTGTCTTATGTTGACCTACTGACCTCCTTTTGTCTTAGCTTTAGTATTAACAGCTGCTTTGGTACTGCAACAATCTTTTTTTTTTTTTTTTTTTGACATTTGTAATGTCAATTTTCTCATAACCTGCCATGGAAACGGCACACACTTCAAACATGTTATTTTGAAAAAGCAAAAAAAAAAAAAAAAAGCTGAACAAATGAATTATAGTTTGTCTGTTTCATATTCTACATTGTTCCTTAATCCCTAATAATAGGTAATAGCAAAAGTTACATTTGTGTCCCTTAAAAAAGACCAAAAGCAGAACATTTGGCTTGAGTTCAGTTACAGTACAAGTTGGTATATATAAAAGAATCTCAGTATTATACTGGCAAGGCAAGTTCATATATTTTAGTTGTACACTGAAAACTTTTGAGTTGAAGATCAAAAGATACAAGACAAAAGTTTAGAATTGTATTATTTATTTGATGCTATGTACACTTCATTACCTTAAATGATTTTATTTGTGGACAGCAGTGTCTTTGTTTTTTGCCAAGAAAAATGAAGAACACTTTTTAGATTCTCACTATTTGAATTGATAAAGAGTTTTGTTGTTGTTGTCATTTTTAAGATTGTGAATAGCCTTTTTCCTTTTTTTTTAACTGCCCCCGTTTCTTTTGTCAGGAGAGGAACCAGCTGATAGACAAACAGTACAACACAGACAGAGAGAAACTACAGAAGATCCGTGTGCTCATGGTAACCACTTTATATAACATAACATAAGATTAGTTGGAACTGGAGCGATGTGTGTAAAGCAGTTAGGTCACAGCAGCAGATAACACACCACAGATAAGAATGAGTCCATAGTCTGTAGAGAGAGGGAGTGAAAGATCCATCAGGTGGACACGATAAACATCTCCAAATGAATCATGTTGCTCTGGAACTGCTGGATGTGTTGTGTTGTGATGTCTTCACATCCAGATGTGTTTACTTTACGTTGTAATGGTAGCAAATTTGAAATTTAATTTAAGTCAAACTTTGATTACTGATTATTATAATACAAACATGAAAGTGTTACACAGGAAAATGCACACAAAAACTGCAATAACCATATACCAATATATAAAGATTAGTGGCAGAATCAGTAATGAGAAAACATCAGAAATCATATTTTTCTCTCTCCACTTTTTACTCACCCCAACCGGCTGAGGCAGTTGGCCACCCACCCTGAGCGAGGTTCCGCTAAGTTTTCCACTCAGTGGTTACCTAGTGCAACTCAAGGGGTATATGTTGGGTTTCTGTATAATTCTATAGTGATGTATGATGTAAGTCACCACTTGTGTATGTAGTTACAATGTTGAGCACCAGTGACTTTTGAGTATTTGAAAAGTCTAAGCCGTTCACTCAGGATTTTTCTCACTGTGTTCAGGCTCGGAGGAACCGTGAGATCGCCATCATGCAGAGAAAGATTGATGCAGTGCCCAGCCGGGCCGAGTTGACCCAGTACCAGAAGAGATTCATCGAACTCTACAGTCAAGGTGGGTTCCTCATCTGTATTTCATTTTACTACGTGTTGTCATCAACACTTAATATTTAGAGATATAGTTATAGCTGAATGATCAGTTCTTCTCTGCTAAATCTTCTTGTGCCTCTCAGTTTCTGCAACACACAAAGAGACCAAACAGTTTTTCACTCTGTATAACACCTTGGATGACAAGAAGGTTTACTTAGAGAAGGAGGTAAGTAACCACAGCAGAGAAATAACTGTCAATATAATGTCAAAATTTTTTCTTTGATTTCAATTTGTCTATAATTTTTGCAGCTCTGCACAGTTTTAATTGACATATCTAATAAAGATGATCAGCAGACAGAATAAAAAATGTGCTTTCATTTCTGTAGGTCAACCTGCTAAATTCCATTCATGACAACTTCCAACAGTAAGTTTACATGTACTCCCTGTTGTACATTAGTAATATGAGAGATTACGAGGTATTTAATGTTGTGGTACAGTAGTAGCCGCAGCTTTGCTTTGCTCCTGTTTTGTCGTCCAGGGCCATGTCGTCTTCAGGAGCCAAGGAGCAGTTCCTCAGACAGATGGAGCAAATAGTAGAGGGAATCAAGCAGAGCCGCATCAAGGTACAAGTCTCCCTTAAAACTATGACTCTCCAAAAAAACAACATGGGTCTTATTTCTCTCAGTTTGTTATTTTTATGGTTATATCTAAACTGTTCCTCCATTAAGTTAATCACCAAGATCTGACAACATGATGTGCTAAGTCCAGAAGTGGAAGTAGTACAATGAGACACATGATATGCACAGGATAATACAGCACAATTATCCAACAATCCTTCCGCATTTGTAATAGTAGAATTTGAAATGTAAGCGGCACACATTTGTGTAACACCTTCTTCTACTGTAGCTGTGTTTGTCTGCTTTTTCAGATGGAGAAGAAGAAGCAAGAGAACAAAATGAGGAGAGACCAGCTGAACGATGAATACCTGGAGCTGCTTGACAAGCAGAGGCTCTACTTCAAAACTGTCAAGGACTTTAAAGAGGTGAGAACAGCAATGAAGTGTCAGCATGTGCTCCCCTGGTTATGGACAGTGTTTCCCCTACCATTATATTGGCGGAACACTGGGCCCCGCTATCGGCACCCCCCATCCTGCCTAAAAGTTTACTTTCTAAACGCCAGATCACAACAGCAGTCATTTACGGTTACCTCTCCTATAGAACAGGTTTATACCTTGTTCTTTTATTAACCAAACTAAATAGCCTGATGTTATTTATGTTATTTACATGAGGGCAAGTCATTTCTCCTCCGCTCTCTGTATCACGCACAGCAGAGTTCCCCTCATGCACCCACACACACACAGACATGTGCGAGGGGTGCCGTTAGCAGGGTGCCCCTTAATATAATGGTAGAGGTTGTTGTCACACATAATGATTATGTTAATTTGCTGATTGATAAAAAATAATGATGAAATGTTTCATTTTCCATCATCAGGAGTGTCGGAAGAACGAGATGCTGTTGTCCAAGCTACGAGCTAAAGGAGCCTCTTAGCTCTCATACTGCAGTTGGTAGATTGTGTTTGATGTAAATGAAATGTATAATTTATAAGAGCTAAATTGAACACAGGCTAACTATACATGTATGGACCTTTTCTTCAACACAAATCATTCATCTTTACAGCTCATATGATGTTCTGAACATCACATTTATACTATGTCTCATGGTCATGGTTATCCCAAAGGTTCTGTACAGTAGTAAGTGGACTTGTATTACGGGGTCTCTACATGTTGGGGAGAAATTGGCATCAGTAGCAACAAGTCCAGTTACAGAACGTTTGGGTTTATACTTTATCATTCACATGTGCCAAATCCCGCTGACTGAAACAAGAAAAAAGCATTTAATTGAATTAAAAATAAAGTGTTTCATATGATTAGGGTAAAACTGTCAGGAGCTGTTTGCAGCAGCTGTTTGTAAATTCTATTTTTTAGTGCTAACATTAAGTTAAGTGTGTACCTATAGTCACTGAAGCAACTCACAAGGCTAATGTAAGCTAGCCAATATATAAACCTTTAAAGCACTAAAATGGAGGCCAGTCGATTTTGACTGACCTGAAACTTGATCAAGTTCATTTTAGCATTAAAGATCTTAAATGATATTTCACAAGACATCTGACAATAACATTTGGCTTTGAGTATAATCCCAGAATTCATACTCATAAACTGGATGAATACTGAATGTTCTGTCATGCTTCAGTGACCACATGATAACCTGGTTCATTGTATTTCCTATTCTGTACATGTTTTGCACCAACCAGTCAACACATTATAAAGACATGATTCGTCTGATGTTTTAACTGTGCCACTCAAATAAGTCATTAATTAACTGTTAACTAGCTTGAATGACCTTAATCTTCAAACTTGTAATGGATTTATAAAGAACAGCTGGGCTCCAGTTGAGTTCTGGCGTGTTTGCAGCCACAGTAATCATTAATTACCCTCCAAGTTGCTGATGTCAAGTCAGTTACTAGTGTTGGAATCAACTGATATGTTGGCACACTCTAAATGATACTGATTTCTTTATTGGTATGTGACAGTGTTTTAAGAGTCAAAGCCATAACTAACAATTACTTAACATGTTTAAAGCAGCACCAGCTGTTAAACTCAGATTCAAAGTGCCTGAACAGCAAGTGTGTTTGCTATGATAAACTAACAGTTTACATGCCATTGTTAACATGCTGATGTGTGAAGTTTGGTGCCACTTTTGTATGTGAACTTATTTTCCAGTGACGCTGTTGTCTTTCATTGTCCAGTCCAGTGTATGAACAGTATTTAATGAATAAAGTCATCTTTCTGCTAACAACTGAACTGCCTGTGGTGTTACTTATCTCAGATAGGATGTGTGTTGTCAGACACTGTGCTCATTGTAGGCAGTGTTCTATCAGAAGTCACCAGAGTGTAGTCGAAAGTCACTGAAAGGACTGTGACAGAAACATCCTGTGACTCACCAAAGCACTTCAGATCTGTTCCACCACAGGACCATGATTCCAGTCTTAGAGAGTGTTCCATTCAAGCAAAAATTAACAAATTACAACAACCGGATGAATTCACAAATATATAAGATGGTTGCTAACTTAGTAGAGTGAATGACATAAAAATAATTTTTGAACTTCACACCACATGTAGCAGTGATGAGGAGCAGCAACAGAGGCCTGATCAGATTATTTCTCCACAGCCCAGACGTTTCAGCTTTTCAGTCTTAATAGTAATAGCAATCTTCCAGATTAAAGACTAATGATGTTGTGCCTGACTTAGCTGACTTTTTTTTTTTGTGAGGCAATAGCAACATTTGGTAAGTGCTGGTTAGTTCAGATTGGACTGTAAGATGAGTCAAAAGCTTCACTATTGCTACTGAATAAAGTGAAATTCATAAATGAACTGCAGATTTTTGCCATTGCATTTCAGCATCTGTTTTTTAATTTGCTTTTTGACTAGTATTAACCTACTTTGTTTTTTTATCCCATAAAAATATACTTGTGTAACCTATGTAAGGGTTGCCCTGTTTATTCCTACAGTCTTATCCAAATGTAACGTTTGTGTTTTCTGTACACTGAAGACATTTGGGGTTAGAAGATGGATATGAACATAACACTTCAGATTTGAAGTGACTATTGGTACAGATCATTGTAAAGTATCTTTTTTGCAATAAGTGCCTGAAGTCTGTAACTGACTGTGTTTGTTCCTAAGCCTGGTGGACAAGCTTCATTTCTTTGTTGTTGCTTTGCCATGTGCCTTGTGCATGGTTTATGCTATGGAGGAATACAAAACATGGCTGAAGTAAAAGACAGAACAAAGGGAGAAAGTCACTATATTTACATTTACATTTAGTCATTTGGCAGACTATATATATATATATAACCTTTGGTTGAGTGGTTCCTTCCATGTAGGAGTGATTGATTTCGCCATCTCCCTTCTTGAACGTAGTCAGGCAACTTGTTGGTGGGAACTTATGACACACTGATGTCATCAAACTGTTTGGAAATGCTTTTCCAGGTTTAACTGCAGCCTGTTGTCTGTTTTGGAGCGTTTTCCCCTTCAGTCTCTTCTTCAGCAGGTGAAATACATGTTGGATTAGGGTCTTGTGATTTACTTGTCCAGGCTAAAGCATTCCACTGTTTTCCTCTGATAAAGTCCTTTGTTGAGTTGGCACAACATTTTGGATCATTGTCTTGCTGCATGATGAAGCTCCTCCCAGTTAGCAGACAAAATGTTTCATCCACCTCTGAATCCATCCTGCTGCTGCAATCATCAATAAAAATCAGTGAGAGTGTTCCAGAAGCAGCCATGCAGCCTTCACCATGCTGCACTGATGGACATATGATTGGCTTTCTGTGAGCACACCAGTGGTTTCTTTGTTTTTCAGCACATTCCAAATTGTTGTATTATCTATGTCTGCACAAAGCATTGGACTCATTTGGTTTCCATGTTGATTTTTAATAAATACAATAAAACCCAAGGCTAAAACCAAGCATATTATTATAGAGCTAATGTTCAGGTGCCCATGTACTGTATAATAATGATAGTGTAATGAGGTTGTCATGCTAGAAAATACTGTGAAACTTTCAAAATAACATGCTGCCGTATGTTGAGGTTACCTTCCACAAGATCCCAGAATGTGTGTTTGTGCTCATCAGGCTCAGATAGGCCTGTTTGCTGCTCTCACTATCAGCTCAGCTTCTTTCCAATCTCAGTGATTGTGATACTGAACAGACAGTTTGCATGGCTCTCACTCGTCACAGATGTGATTGGGCAACAAAAAATCATGTTCATGTACACAAGCTACACCAAAACATTAAAATGCCAGAGTTTGTCTGTACTTTCCCACCCTTCAGTGGCTGAAATAAAACTATAAACTGGATGATTTACAGCAGGTTAACAGTGTGTTAGTGAAAGTAGAACCAGCTGTTCTGCAGCAGCTTCAGAGAACATCATGTGTGTGAAGGCTGCTGCTGGTAGGATTATAGATATGTGTCTGATAGAAAGTTAGTATCTAACTGTGTCCCTGTCAGTAGAGAGGTTGAGGAGATAAAAGGAGGAAGTGGGTGTGGAGGAGATGAGCAGAGAAGGCAGTCAAGCTCAAGTTCAGAAGAAGAAGAGGAGGAGGCCTAACGTGGACCTGCAGCACAGACCCTCACTCCACTGAGACAGAGGCTTCGTGGTGGAGATGACTGTGTGTAGGACCTCACTGTGTGGCCTACTGACAGGTGTCTGATGTGTTTCACCATGAATGTTTCCTTGCTGCTGCCTGCCCTGCTGCTGTTCCCGGTTTTCTGTGTGTGTGATCGCCCATTGGGAGCAGAGACACAAAAACCACTGCCTTCACCCGAGGACCTTGGTGCCCACATCAGAGACCTTTGGAAGTTCCACATCAGGGACTCCCTGCTAAAAGGAAAAGGTGAGAGACAACTTTCTTTACATTTTTACTTTATTTCAAGTGGAAACATTATGTAAAAGACTTTCTTTTCATTTTCCCTCAAATATTTTTATATAGTTTAAGTTGCCAGAATCTCAATCAGCCAGTTTTCCATGTTAGGTCATGCTATTAAAGAAAAGTTGCTTAAAAATAGGAAGGAACATTTGGTGGAAATAAACATTTCTCTTCCCATGCTGTGTGTGCCATTCTTTAAATGTAAGTGTAGGCAGTTTACAGAGGGCAAGTGATGATATTTTAATATGTTAAAAACCTAGAACAGTAAAAAAAAATATTAAACTAAGAAAACCATTTTCTGTATAATTATATTTATCATTAAAATATATGGAGTTATATAAATTATATTTTGTCCATCTCATGTCTACTGGCAGCACTGCAGCATCTAAAACAGTGTGAACACAAACTGAATACTATCACCTTCATGAAGGAGGATGTACTGAGGGACTTTTAGTCTGCCTTAGTGTTAGCTGGATGTATGTACGTAGTCTGGCTTACTGTGTGTGCTGGCTTATTATCACTTATAACTGTGTTATTTCTGATGTTGACTGTAAGATGTTGTAAACTCAGATCAAATGGTCTGTGTTCATACGACAACATTCAGATACGTACAGTTAGTTTTACAGAGCAGCTGTGGTTAAGATGACAGAACACAGAGTCTGTGAAATGTAATGAAGCTAACATGACATAAAATGATTTATCAAGCATGTACCTTCATCCCGCTGTGTCCCATAAACAAACTTACACATGACTGCCAGGACATATCGCACTCACATCACTACCCAGCATCATTAAGTGACTGTAGAAGATGGCTCTGACTACTAAAGCTCATTAACTTCAGCTAAACATAGGTTTTGCACAGAACATAACTTCTTTTGCACTTTATTGCAATTCCTTCAGAAATCATGTCTGCACTGTCAGATATTGACATTTGTTTAGTGTATTTATTACATGATAAGAAATATGGACAGCTAGTTGTCAGAGTGTCACCTGTCTGCAGCAGATCATTTCTGTACAACACAGGACCCAGCCCTCCTCCAGTCAGAGAAGGATTCAAACACCAGTTGCTCTACTGCCGTGTAGGGATCGGCTATCACCTCCAGATCCTGCCTAGTGGCTCCGTGGGAGGGGTCCACAAACCCACTGAGTACTGTGAGTTCAGTCCACACGTGCAGCGCCTCACCAAGACAACATGTTCATGTTTAGTTTATTTTCTGTATACTCAGTGGCTTGCGGTCTCTTGGCCATCATATGTGATATATCCCAGCAAACAGCCAAAGCTTTATGCATTGCTTTCTTTGCATCTCCACAAGCTTGGCTCAAGGTGTTTGCTATGAAGCATGGAGTGGTTGGAATCAGAGGAGTCAAGAGCGGCTTATATCTCTGCATCAGTGGTGAAGGACTGGCTTATGGAAGGGTATGTAGTGCACTGCACAGCTCACAACAGCAATACAGCATGGAAACATGCACATATTTATGCACTGTAGGAATGTGTGCACTTACTCAGACCTGGGTTATAATCTGTTTTGATAAATTCCTGTACTATAGTTTGTCATAAATGCTTCCTGGGCTCTGTTTTCCAGAAGCAGTTTTCTGATGACTGCCTGCTGAAGGAGAACCTGGAAGAGAATCACTACACTACCTACTCCTCTATGTCTCACCCCGGCTATTACCTGGCTCTTTCCAACAAGGGAGAACTAAGGAAGGGCAACAGTGTAGGCCGTCACCAACCCTGCACCCATTTCCTACCTCGGAGAACAGAGTGACCAGGACTCACTAACTGAACTGGAGCCAGATTAGAAAGATGGTTGATGGTGGTGCTTGTTGAGCATTCACAGTATACAGCCCTGTATAAAGTTGGCATAGTGAGGCACTGCATGATCCACTGGTTTGCACTGGAGCTGGTTTGAAGGCCACAGTTGTTCACAGCAGGACAGAATAAGGAGCTGCCCATTTACCTCACACTGAACACTAGTTCACTCAAACACCACATACCTGACTTAACTCCACAGTGTGTTCACCATCACACCATAAAACCTATGTGGTTTAGGGTGCAAAACAGACCTTCAACCAGAGAGGGCAGCAAAACACTGAATTCCAGCTCAGTGTTAAGCTACTCTGTAACAGTGCACTGTTACACTGAGCAAACAGCAGACACACAGAACCATTTAGCAGCTTCAGAACCAAAATTTCCCCTCAGGAGTTGGTAGAGACCAAAACAGATTGATCAGATGATCTTAGACAGGAGCACAGATGGCTGCTCATGTTACTCTGTGTCTGCTAGGTGTGTAAATAGCTTACTGTCAACTCTAGAGGTTCGTAAGGTGATGTTAGTGTTATGAGTTGATACATTTTACACTTATAAATTGCTTTTTTAGTGTTCTTTGCTCAATAATAAGTCAACCACTATTCACATAAATGGTTAGTAGTGTAATTAATTTTATTTATTCTGGTTGTGCAGTTTTATTAATTTTTGTTTTGTTAAATAAATAATATATATTTTTGTAATCATACTGTGCTGTTGTAAGTTTGAGGGCAGCAGTAGTTCACAATTTTGAAGAGGGCAATGACTGAATGACTTCTGATATGTATGACTCCAATACAATACAGGTGAACATAATTTTACTTGTGCTGCTCATGACCGAAAAACCAGTGGTGGAGGTTGCTAGGTACCTTTACTTAAGTACAATTTTGAGGTGTTTCTTTTACTCCCATTCCCTTGTTCTATCTGACTTGACTACATTTCATAGACATTTCATAAATATTGTACTTTTACTGCACTGTATTTACAGTTACTAAGTTCATATAACGATCAATCATTAATTCAGTTACAATTCCAGTGTATTTATATAGCGCCAATTTACAACAAGTCATCTCAAGGCACGTTACAATGTAAGGTTTAAGACCTTACAATACAACAAAATAATACAGAAAACCCAACAAATTTCCCTCTGGGAACCACAAGTAGACCTGCACTCTGAGAGCGAAGTGTTCTGCATGGATGATATGGTACTATGAGGTCTTTAAGATATGAAGGGGCTTGATCGTTTGATTGATGTTTTAAATTCTATCCTAGATTTTACAGGGAGCCAATAAAGGAAACCTAATGTAGGAGAAATATGATCTCTCTTACTAATTCCACTCAGAACTCTGGCTGCAGCATTTTGGATCAGCTGGAGGCTTTTTAAGGAGTTTCTGGGGCATCCTATTAGAAGGGAATTACAGTAGTCCAGTCTAGAAGTGACAAATACATGGACTAGTTTTTCACTGGATGCTTCTAATTTTAGAGGTATTCCTCAGGTGGAAGAAGGCGGTTCTAGAGATTTCTTTTATATATGAGTTAAAGGAGATATCCTGGTCAAAGATGACTCCAAGATTCCTCACAGTAGTTCTAGACGCCAGTGCTATGTCATCTAAAGTAAGTATGATTAGACATCATGTCTCTGAGGTATTTGGGCCCAAATAGAATAACTTCTGTCTTGTCTGAATTAAGAAGTAGAAAATTGCAGGACATCCAGGCCTTTGTATCTTTTAAACATTCTTTCAATGTTAAAAGTTTAACTAATTTATTTGTTACATTCGGTTTAATGGCTAAATATAGCTGTCATCTGCTTAACAATGGAAGTTTATAGAATGTTTCCTAATAATACTGCCTAGGGGAGACATGTATAAAGTGAAAAGTATTGGTCCAAGCACAGAACCCTGTGGGACTCCATAACTAACTTTTGTTTGCGTGGAAGACTCATTAACATCATTAACATGAACAAACTGGAACCTATCTGACAGATAAGATTTAAACCAACCTAGTGCTGTTCCTTTAATCCCCATGACATGTTCCAGTCTGTGTAATAAAATGTTATAGCTATAGTGTCAAAAGCAGCACTGAGATCTAACAAGACAAGTATAGAGAAAAAAACGTTGTCTGAAGCTAATAGAAGATCGTTAGTGACCTTCACCAGAGCTGTTTCTGTACTATGATGTGCTCTAAATCCTGACTGGAAATCTGTAATTAATACACTTCTCAAAAAATTAAAGAAACACTTTGAAAACACATCAGATCTCAATTGGGAAAAAATTATGCTGGATATCTATACTGATATGGACTGGGTAATGTGTTAGGAACGAAAGGATGCCACGTTATTTGGTGGAAATAAACATTTCCAAACTACAGAGAGATTAATTCAAAGACATCCCAGAAATTTTGACAAAAGTGACAAAATGATGCTGCAGACTAGTCCATTTTGCTGAGATTTCATTGCAGCAACTCAAAATGGTACTCATTAGTTAGTATGGCCCCCATGTGCTTCTATCCATGCCTGCCAACGTCAGGGCATGCTCCTATGGCTGATGGTGTCGTGGGGTAATCTCCTCCTGGATCTGGACCAGGGCATCACTGAGCTTCGTTTGAGGTGCCTGGCGGCGTTGGATGGACACAATAATAATGTCCTAGAGGTGTTTTATTGAATTTAGGTCAGGCAAGCGTGGGGGCCAGTCAATGGTATCAATTCCTTCATCCTGCCTGCATACCCCCGCCAGGGTTGTCTAACCCTTGGATGTTTGTGCATCCCTCCATGGATATGCTTCCCCAGACCACCACTGGCCCACCACCAAACCTCTCATGCCAAACTATGTTACAGGCAGCATAATGTTTTCCATGACTTCTCCAAACCATTTCACGTATGTCGCATGTGCTCAGGGTGAACCTGCTCTTATCTGTGAAAAGCACAGGGCACCAGTGGAGGACCTGCCAAATTTTGGTGTTCTATGGAAAATAGCAGTCAAGCTCCAGGGTGCCAGGCAGTGAGCACAGGACCCACTAGAGGACATCGGGCCCTCAGGCCACCCTCATGAAGTCTGTTTTTGATTGTTTGGTCAGAGACATCCCACCGTACATTTCTGATCAGAAAAATGTCACCATGAAAAAACATGGAAGTTTCTAGTGCATTAAACCACCACATTAAAGCAGAACTACTTGTATGACTCTTAGGTGAATTAATTCAATTCAATTCAATTCAATTCAATTCAATTCAATTTTATTTATATAGAGCCAAATCATAACAAAAGTCATCTCAAGGCACTTTACAATGTAAGGTTTAAGACCTTACAATACAACTAAATAATAAGGAAAAACCCAACAAATCCCTCTCGAGCAGAATTAAAGGTTAAAATATATTTAATACCTGTGTATGGTACATTTGCATAAAACAGCTGCACAGTGAAGTCACTGAGCAGTGTCCAAGCTGTGACCCTGCATCTTCCCTTTCTACATCTGTCTCCCTGGACACTTAGGAGTCACACAAGTATGTAATCCTACCCACAGTATGGGAGGTCACCTGATCCCCACTCCCAGTGGCAGCACTCACCTGCTCAGGTGTCTCTTTATAACAAACTGTATGACAAGACAGAGGCCCTTAAGACAGAGAAAGAGGAGGAACAGGAAAGAGAAAAGAAGGGAGGAAAACGGCAAGGACAGGGTGCTGGGGGGATATGGTCAGAGGCAAAGCTTTGCAGAGTGCGGACAATGGCACAACAATGAGAAGCTTTGTAGAGATCAGTACGTTGGACTTAATTTGATCACACTCATTCACCCAGACTTTTTATAGAAGATTTCTGGTTGATTTTCCTTCTTCTTCTTTCCTTATATTATCTCGTCTTCTTTTGTAGATCCTGTTGTCAACATTTCTGCCGCTGACACATCAGCCCCCTCAACAGTAAGTGGACAAAATACACACAGTAACATTGGTGATGAAACAACAGAATGGCTAATAGATAATGGGAGAGTCTTTTATATCAGTGTTTACTGACTCAAAGGTCTAGTTATGTCTCTTTGTAGATGAGGTTTTGGCAAGGGTGTTCCTAACGTAGCCTGGACTGTGGGAGAGGGCACAACGTGTCACATTCTGTGACATGGCTCATTCAGAGTAGATTTCAGAACATAGTAACCTAGGATGTAATTAACTTAATCTTATTTGTTTCAGCAGCCTTGAGGTTTGTCCATGTCTACAGTCCCAGAAAGTGGTAGTCAACTGGCGGTCATGCAGAATTATTATTATTATTCTTTCATGCAGGGAATACATTATGTTCTTTCCATTGGATAACAGTTTGGGTGATCACCATAGAAAACATGTAAAATAAATGTTCAATTGTCTTAGCACGGTCTATTGGAATTGCACAGCCTAAATCCATCTCAGAGCAGAGGAATCTACTGATGTTTTAGTTGTATATGAATTTTTTCTCTCTATGTTTTCCCTATTTAGGGATTTAAGGCAGAGGCACCTGAGAAACCTGACCCTTCCAAAATAGAGGTGGTCTCTGTGACGGAGGAAGACCTTCCCACTGTTGAGACTCCCAACACACTGATTGTCAGCCCCCTGGGCAGCTTTTCTACTGACCCCCAGTCAGAGAACAATTCTGCCAAACCTGAAAAACCTCAACCCGCAGCTGCACCCAGCCTGACCATGCCTGTCACCAAGGTCCAGCCATTTATCCACGGTAAGAGCCTGTGATGTTTTTGAGATGAAGCTACAGCATGATACAGCATCTTTAGTCATCTTCACTTTCATGGATTAAAATCAGAAAAACAATAATTAATAGAGAGTGTGTCTGAAATTCTCCTGCACTGGATGGACAGAAAACTGAGCTATCAGCATGATCAACAGAGATATACTGTACAAACACTATTCAATTTGCGCCAAATCACAACAAAAGTCATCTCAAGGCACTTTACAATGTAAGGTTTAAGACCTTACAATACAACTAAATAATAAGGAAAACCCAACAAATCCCCCTTGAGCAAGCACTAGGCGACAGTGGAGAGGAAAAACTTTTTAAGGAAGAAACCTCCAGCAGAACCAGGCTCAAAGTGGGCGGCCATCTGCCTAAACCAGTTGGTGTATCAACCTATCAAAAGGCAGCTGCTGAAATAGTGCATTTCCTTCCTCCTCAATTCCTCCTGTTTGAATGTTATGTTTTGTTTGTTTTTACATTTTGTCTTCAGTAAGAAGGAATAGAGTTGGAGCACAAGGTTAGGAACAAGAAATAAACTTTACCCCAGGTTGGATAGAAAGTTTGAACAGCTGGCAGCTCATATTGTCTCATTTCTTGATGTTGATGAACTATGTTGTGTCAGCAGAAGATGACATGGAGAAAAGCTGGACAACCAGACTGCTGGCCCATCCAGTCGAGCTGCTGATCACTGTGTGCCTCGTCTTGGCAGTCACTCTCGCACTCGGCATCGGACTTGGAGGTGAATAGCCCAGTGTTGTATGAACTTTGTCCAGCTAGCAATAATGGAGTGAGTCACTGTAACGTGAGCTACCTTTGCTTCATCAATATTTCATGTGGTCCTTACCAATTTAGCTGTCTCCCACACAGTGCAATTCAAAAGTATGAGGCCAGGTCCTTTTCCAGCTTTAACTTGATGGTCAAATATGTCTCAGGAGGGGACACAAAACAGCTCGACAAGAAAACTTGAAAAAGTCATGTTTAGCATTTCAGTCAGTATATAACAGTCAGTAACTGTTTGTCTCAGGCGTTTTAGAGCTGTCATTCAGACTTCGGCAGGTGGACTTGTTTTGAAATAGTTGGCTTCAGTTTGGCCTTGAGAAGTAAATCATGTCATCTCATATTACTGGTTACTGGTTATGCTAACTGTCAAGTGTTGGTGCAGAGACATCACACATAAAGTATGTTAGTGTGCTGATACATAGTACCTTGTTTACACTTATTTTCAGAAAATGTGGTATTTACATGCAACATGTATTATAACCTAAAAAATAGTGTTTGTATAGTAAATCCAATGTGCTTGTGTAGAGTAAGAAAACTCACAAACCTCTCAGTGCTCTGATGTTGTCTAAGACCACTTGATACGTGTTCCTGGAGATGCAGGAGGCAGTGCTCACCCAAACACTGTTAGAAAGTCACTAGTATCAAGTGGAGCAGGCTCATTGTTGATGGCAGATCAGATGATTATCTGAGCAAACGCTGAGTTGAAATCACATTTGTCAGCTTTTGCTGCTGACAAGGCTGTCTGGATGTAAGGACTTGCTGATGCTGTAGCAGAGTAGATTAGAACATAAATGCAGTAAATTGAAAATTAACAAAGTAAACTGATATCCCACACTGAAGCACATGAATAAGCTTGGAACCACAGGTACATGGAGCAAATATAACCTAGAAGCCGTGGTCAGCACAGAACGTGCACTCAATATTACAGTACAGTCTATGATGGTGTTAAAGTATTAGTACAAAGGTTAGTCTCAGCAGGACTAAACAAAATGCAGTTTTCTACAGTAATTCAGTTTACTTATTTAGTGCTAAATCACAGCAGAAGTCCTGTCAAGGCACTTTACAGTGTAAGGTTTCACACCTTACAGATTTAACAATACAACTATATGGAATTATATAGGAAACCCAACAAATCTCCCTTGACCAGCACCAGGCAACAGTGGAGGGGAAAAGTTCCTTTAAAGGAAGAAACCTCCAGCAGAACCAGTGGCTATCTGCCTCAACCAGTTGGGGTGATGGAGTTAGTCAATAGAAGAAATGATGAGAACAACAGGCCACAAATTAACAACAATAAGAAGCAACAACAAAACACTGGGCAGGTTGGATGGGCCAGCAACTATACACTTGGAACATACAGCTTCAATGCTGAGGACACCTGCAGAAAAGGAGAGAAAGAGGGAGAGAGAGAGAGAGAGAGAGAGAGAGGGAGAGAGAGAGAGAGAGAGAGAGAAGGAAAAGCACAACTACGGAAGAGAGTAGATGCAAAGTTAATGACATGCAGTGGTGGTGTATGAGTAGCTGGAGAGAGGAGGAGAGGAATGCATCAAGGGAAGTCCCCCAGCAGTCTAAATCTATAGCAGCATAACTAAGAGATGGTTCAGAGTCACCTGAACCAGCTCTAACTATAAGCTTTATCAAAAAGGAAAGTTTTTAACCTAGTCTAAAAAGTAGGGACGGTGTCTGCTTCCCAAACCTGAACTGGGAACTGATTCCACATGAGTGGAGCTTGATAGCTAAAGGCTCTGCCTCCCATTCTACATTTGGAAACTCTGGGAACCACAAGTAGACCTGCACTCTGAGAGCGAAGTGTTCTGCTGGGATGATATAGTACTATGAGATCTTTAAGATATGAAGGAGCTTGATCAATAAGTGCTTTATATGTGAGGAGAATAATTTTAAATTCTATCCTAGATTTTACAGGGAGCCAATGGAGGGAAGCTAATGTAAGAGAAATATGTTAGGGTATAATTCCAGTCAGAACTCTGGCTGCAGCATTTTGGATCAGCTGGAGGCTTTTTAAGGAGTTTCTGTGACATCCTATTAGAAGGGAATTACAGTAGTCCAGTCTAGAACTAACAAATGCATGGACTAGTTTTTCAGCATCACTTTAAGACTGGATGCTTCTAATTTTAGAGATATTGCTCAGGTGGAAGAAGGCAGTTCTAGAGATTTCTTTTATATATAAGTTAAGGGAGATATCCTGGTCAAAGACAATTCCAAGATTCCTCACAGTAATGCTAGAAGCCAGTGTTATGTCATCTAAAGTAACTATATGACTAGACATTACATCTCTGAGGTTTTTGGGCCCAAACAGAATAACCTTTGTCTGCCTGAATTGAGAAGAGTGATGTCTAAAGAGGCCCCTTACTTTACAATTCCATCACCAATACAAGTAGCATAATAAACAACCAATCCACTTGTAGTTTTATTTGTTCATAACTAACATAGTGTGAGATGCATTACACACATTACACTGCAAATGAACTCCTTCCTGTCTTTGTCTTGACATTACTGTACTAGAGCATTTGGTTTTGCCTCTCTATCTATGCACAGTGGGTCTGAGATGTATGGGGAGGTTTCGTTGTGGCTCGTCAGCTCAGTGCATCAGCTTCTCTGCTCGGTGTGATGGAGAACTACAATGTCACAATGGAGAGGACGAGCTGGGATGTGGTGAGATGCACATGCACAATTAACATGTGTAATCAACCCTGACTGATGACTGGATCTGCTCTTAAAAGCAAAAAGCTGTTAGAAATGTTAGTTATTTAGCTAAACAGCAAATATGTATCACAATAGAACTATAGAAAGATGATGTATCATAAAATACAGACAACCTCTGAGTCTTTAATGGTAAACAGGTCAAATCTCATGACTTTTTCTTAAATGATAAAAACAACACTAAACTTCTGAGGTTGAAAATTGAGGTAAATGTGTTCAGGACGGCTCTTTTACTATAGGCTGGATGCTTTTAGCCACAGCCACTTCAATATACAAAACACTACACATGTATTCTGTCTGACACATGTACCAACAAACTGTATCTGACATTTCATGTTAACTTTCTTGTCTCTCTCTCTCTCTCTCTCTCTCTCTCTCTCTCTCTCTCTTTCAGTGCGTCTGAGTGGGAGGAGCTCAGTGCTTCAGGTCCACAAAGGTGGAGTCTGGAGGACAGTCTGCTCAGAGGACTGGAACAACTGGCTGGGGCTCTCTGCCTGCAAACAGCTGGGATACTCCAGGTCTTGACTGTCGCTCAAATGTCTTATTCCTGTGTTTACCCTTTAGCAATATCTGTGTGTGTTGGCATGATGGTTCATTTGTGTCTGTGTCTTCTTTTTATTCTGGCTGATGTGTTAATCTGCACTCTCCCACTAAGTTACACCAGCTACACCTTAATGCTAATTTCATTTCATTTAAATGAAGATGCTAACATGCTCCACAACAGGTATGTGGAGTCGTTTTTTGTCCCCCTGACCTCCATTGAGAAGGACCTTCAGTACAGCCTGGTGTCCATCAAGCCGAGCCAGTCACAGATCATTAAACTCCAGAATGCCACGACCTTCAGGTACAAAGCTCATTTACATTCATATTTGAATTACTAAAAAAACTTCAGTGCAGCTCCATTACAGCTGTGTGTGTGTGGCTTGTCTTCGTCTACCACGGGCTCAAAATGCAGAATGAAGCCTAAATCTGGCTTTGTTCCTTAGATGTATATGTTTTTAATAGGTAGGTCTGTCACTGTCTATCTGTTTATCTATCTGAAGTTTAATAACAATCTGTTGTATAATGTATTCTGATTATCTGGATTGTGCATTGTGAATTGCCACTGCCACAGAAACCTTAAAGCACTTAATTAATAATTTCTCATTTTGACAATGACATTAATAAATCTTACCTTAACTACGTTTCCTAGACTGGTGACCTCTGAAAGGGCACTTAGAGACAGACAACTATCCACACACACATTCACTCCTATGGCCAATTTAGAGTCGCCAGTTAACCTGACTACATGTTAGACTGTGGCAACAGTCACACACAGTTCACACACAGAAAGGCAGGGGTCCTTATAGCTGTGATGTGACAGTGCTAACCATTACACTGCCACGGAATAATAAATGATTCAACATAAAGATGTATGAACCCATAAATAAATAGAAAAAGGAGGTTTGGTGTTACTACCATTTCAATGCCCAGAAAAATGCTCCATTGCATGTTAAAGTACAATTTTTTCTACTCAAGTGAAAGTGCTAACTATATGCTCTGAATTTGACTTAGAGTACAAAAGTAAAAGCACTTCTCTAAGAAAATGGGGTATTTTAAAATGTTTTGAATTTGCTGCTGTTGATACCATAAATGTAGAAAGAAACAGCAGAGGGTGGAGGTGGAGCTGATTTTAGTCACTTGATGTAGTGATAGGGGTAATCTATAATTGATGCAACAGCATTTTTGTAGTTAAAGTCTTCAAAAAATCCAAACCTGTAGAAAGTAACTAGTAACTAGTGGTGAAAAATGAATGTGGTGGAGTAAAAGTACAAGTAACAATAAATGGAAATAGTCCAGTAAAGTGCAAGTGCCTCAAAACCTGTACTTATGCACAGTACTTGAGAAAATGCAGTTAGTCACTCACCACCTCTGCCCTTCATTCACTAAAAAACTATGTTGCCTTACAATGCACATAACGATTATGTTTGCTACAAAAACAGAGTCACAGCTGCAGTTTAGCTGCTAAAAGCATAATTTCCAGGAGACAGGGTTGCTGGACCAGGACCACCTTGATTCATAAAAGGCCTGGGGCCTCTCTAGACTCTGGTCATTACTCTTTAATACAAATTCTACTACTGCTTTAGATAACTAATAACTTGAAAGAAGTCAGTACCATTTGGTCTTAGTCGCCAGCACTCATGAGTAAATCATTTTTGTTGTGAAAGAAATGTTTTTTTGTAGGTACAGTGAAGTGGTTTTATAGCAGCTCTGCTTGCAGGTCCTTGTACTCTGATGTAAAGTACTAGACATTGCAACAGCAAATAGTACTTCTCCATGTTTTTGGGATTTCTCTGTGATTTGACCTCCACCTCCTGTGTCACCACAGTAAGGCCCAGTGCAGCTCAGGGAAGGTGACAACTCTGAAATGTCTGGGTGAGGAAACATACTGTGATCTTTGTCCTTGACATCGCTGGTTTTTCTATGAGGGCTTAAGATGGAGTGAAGAAGAGTTCATGTGTGTGCTTACCTAGACACTCCTGCGTGGCTTCTGCATTGCATTGAAATGTGTGTGTTTTTTCTGTGTGTCTTTCCAAAAAAGACAAACATCGCATTTATCTGAATATATTTTACCTTTAATCTATAACATTAGTAAGATCTGGATCCAGTGTGTGAGCATGGTGTGTATTAGTGTCTGCATGAACTTGGGTCCAGCCAGTACAATATGGATTTTAAAGTTACACTGAGTCAGAACTGTTCTTAGTTGGTCATTTGGATCACAAGCTTAAAACTGCCACTCCTCAGTTTTTCACACAAAGATGAGGTGGTTATCATGAAGAGTAAAGGTTTGTGGTTTTGAAGCAGCTTTGTCAATGGGGGTTTGAAAGACATGGGTATTGACCAGGTGGGACAGGCCCAATGAAGTATGCATTGAATTACATTGTGGGTATTATAAGACACAGCGTTTTTATTCATTTTTGGTATTAAGGTGTAGTGAGTTATGACGCATGTGAAGTGGTAGCAGAGGCCCTATTTCTATTCAGATTTCAGTTCAAGTTAACCAGAAAAAGAAAACGTCACTGCAGCTTTTCAGTAATCTTCTCAGACATGCAGCAGGATGAAGAAAACTGATGTCGCCTTGGGAAACTGCCTTTTGACTAGTGTAAATGTCTCCAGAGTGTGGCTCCAGGCCTCTGTACAGCACTCGTATTGTTGGAGGAAATATTTCCAAAGCAGGACAGTTCCCCTGGCAGGTCAGCCTCCACTTCAACAATGAACACGTGTGTGGAGGCTCAATCATAACGTCCAGCTGGATCCTCACTGCAGCACACTGTGTGTATGGGTGAGTCACACACTCAAAGTCAAACAATCTACATATAAAATGTCATACTGTGCATGCACCCAGAGGACATTTGTAATAACTCAAAGTTCCAATAAGCGTGAAAATACTCTACATCTCTCTTCTCTGTTAAAATGGTGAATTACTATCACTGTACATGGAGTTCTTCTTTTAAAATATTTTAATGTTTCAGTTAGATTTTCTTTCTTTTCTTTTCCATCTCTGTTAACATTGCGATGTGCCTCTCCGGCTGGAATGCTCATCGAAGTCACCGCCAGGTTTTAGTGTCAAACAGCAATTACACTTAAGCAGTGGTGGGTGTCGGGACTGTTTGCTGCAGATTCAGGGTCAAAAAGAATTCTTGTATTTCTGTTGAAGACTTTATAAATCTAGAAATTGTAAGGCCAGAAACAACAGATTGTGCTGGCCACAAGGCCAACCATGCCTTCCTGCGCTTAGTGTGGAAACTCATTGTTAGGAGTCTTTAACCTAATTTAGGCAGACTCTAGCAGTACTGTATGACATGACCCACCTCATCCTGATTCTCAATCTCAACAACATTCAAACAAAAACGTAGAAACATTATCTGTAGATTTGCCTAAATGCATGTGAAGTGAATCAGGAGTTTGTCAAAGCCTTTACTTACCATAAGCACCAGCACCAGCAATGTAAAAGCTTTACTACAAGATTCTTCTTCAGAGTACTGCTGAAGTAAATTACACATGGAGCTTTGCTTTGATACAGTGGTTCATTTCAAACTCAGCATTACCGGATAAACTGGGGATAGAAAGAGAGAAAATAAAGTTCTACCACCAGTAATATTTACTTCAACCATCTGAGCAGTTTAAAAGTGCAGAAGCGCTAACAACTCAAGGACAAGGAGCCACAGTAGACACAATTATTGTAAAGGCTTACGAGCTTCAATGTGTCTTTGTGAGCTCACTGTGTGTTTTCATACACACTTGTAATTAGTTACTTTCCAGAGTAGTGATTGACAGCAGTGAGAGCACTGCTGGATTAGCCAAAATTAGATCATTGACATTGTGGCCATGCTCTGTGTGTGGTTTCTAGGTACTGAAATCAAACTGCTTCTTCCTTGTGCAGTTTTAAATGACTCTGCTGTTACTGAACAAGGTGTCACGTGTAAGCAGCTGGTTCTGGTGATCTGCTGCCGACAGCTGCTGTAGACACTGGAATCAGATTTCTCTACACTCACAGCTTTAACCCAGTTTATTCAGTAAGCAATGTGTTTCCTGACTGTCTAAGTTATATATCACTGGGCCCCTCAGACACAATATACTGACATGACTATTCAGTTTGACTGTCTATCTGTCATCAGGTTTGCAGACCCCTCCATGTGGTCAGTTCTTGTAGGGCTGACAGAGCAGCCTGTCCACGGCGCCCAGTCCCTGGCCGTGCAGCAGATCATATACCACACTCGCTACCGGCCCAAAGGACTGGACTATGACATTGCACTGATGAAACTGGCTACGCCACTTGTTTTCAATGGTATTAGTGTTCTTTTTCACTGTCTTTCTAATTGTGCTTTTTGGTTATACATAATGTGTTGGTGGTGATATATTTAATTATGAGACATGAGACAATGTCCATGAATCCAATTTGAAAAACTGATTATGTGTTTTAATCTTATTAGACGTCAGAACACAGCACAGAGCTTAGCAATAAGTCTGGAAAGTTACCACAAAGCTGTATTTGTTTTCCCTGCTGCATAAAAGGGCTGTGGCGTCTTTTTAAGCACAGTGAAACACTGAGTGAATGTAGCCTTAGGCACATCAGCACACTGCTGCAGTGGAGCTGCTCAGTAGACATGTAAACTATGAGTCACTTTGCTGATTCAAATTGTTTTGTTCAGTTCAGATGAAACATTGCTGGTTATTCACTCTGCAGTTTGTTCACTATCTCGTCTGAGATTAATGGTCACCATTCAAATGCACCTCAGTATGTACAACAGTCAGTGAATGCAGCACCAGTCATGCTCATGCATGGACACATCAGCATTGTCCAGGTTCCACACTTTCCACCAGATGTTTTCCTCCTCAGCTGCTCAGAGCAGTGAACATTTCTAGAGCTCTGCTCTCAGGTTTTTTTGCTCCTTTTGTCTTCACCCTCATCACTTCTTCACACTCATGTGGAGTTGTTTGTGTGAAGCTGCTGTGCCATTTCAGTTTCATGTTGATACTTATGCACACACTGCTGTATAGTGTGTATAATGTGTCTGGTACAGGGAGGTGTAGTCCATTAAATGTTACCTGTGTAGATGTTGTGCAGCCCATCTGCCTACCGAACCATGGGGAGGAGTTTAACGAGGGCACAATGTGCTGGATCTCTGGATGGGGAGCAACCGAGGATAATGGTGAGTCTGACTGTGAGAAACGTGTTTATTGTCTGTTATGTCACCTGCCCACCCACTAACTTAGATATTTGTAGTCCAGCCCCTGTCACACATGGTGTATTTGCTGATATGGTCCTTCCAGGTGAGCCCAGTGTATTTCTGCGCTCAGCCATGGTACCGCTCATCTCCGCTAAGATCTGCAACAAGCCAGAGATTTACCACGGCCTCATCTCCTCCTGGATGATCTGTGCTGGTTACCTGGATGGAGGAATAGACTCCTGTCAGGTACAACTGCCTTCTTTCAGCATAACACTGTTAACTGAAGCAACTGACAAGCTTCCTGCAGTAGGAATCACTCAGGTGAATTTTATACACCTGGTACAGAATCTGTTACCAGTGTCTAGAGTAAGAGTGAATGTTAAAGTCACTTCAGGTTTTCTAACAGACTGTGAGTTTGTCATTCTGCAGCTCCACTGAAGATACCAATCAGACATGACACCTCCATACACGACTGATATTATACAACATGGAAGAAGCACTACAATGCCCAGTGTAATATAGGAGTGGTGCAAAGCCGATATTTTACCCAAAGCAGCTTTAATTTTAATTTCAATTCAATCCAGTTCAGTTTATTTATTTAATTCACAACAAAAGTCATCGCAAGGCACTTAATGATGTAAGGTTAAATTCCTTACAGAATTTAACAACACAACTAAATGATATAGAAAACCCAACCAAGAAGAATTGTTTGTAATGATGAGCAGCTGAATGTGCACTCAGTTTTACAGGTTTCTATAGTTTCAGCTTCAGCTTGATGTTTTACCATAACTTTACTGTCTTGTTCACTCTCATGATGTCATTTTCAGCTGCTGCAAGAAGCAACTGTTTTCAGAGAAAGAGCTGTACAAAGCCACTGTCCGCTACAGAACAGCTGGTGAACATAGTGTAGCATTTAGCCGCTAATAAGAGCTAAAAGTGAGCGTATGCTGTCTGTCTGTCTGTGTGCCAATAGAACAGCGGCACACACAAAATTTCATCTGGAGTGTCTAAGGCTGGGTCTTCCTAGAGCCTTGTTCTTTTTTCCTCATTTATTATTTAGAGAATACATCACCAATTACAAATGGTCTTGAGGTTACAGACAGCTTTAAAACCACTGACCTGAGAACAGCATGGATTGTAGTCCTACTGTAAGTGAAACTAAAGCACAGACAACTACTTAACAAGAGGGATTAACAGCAGCAAAAGAAAAAGGTGTTACCATGTTTGTGTTATTTCCATAAAATATGGGAAGTGTGGCAGTTACTGAAATACATAACACATCCATTTTGACCATAAATCTGTTCATTTGCAGGCTGAGCAAGAAAGTCATTTTTCATTTATGTATATCACATTCATTATTTCAGGCCATTTGTCTGTATGTCTGTTTGGCATTTATTTACTTCAAAATGGAACAACCCCCACACCTGCAAATGTGTAGGCTTATACAACATTTCATGGGGAGCGTCTTAGGCTGGGTCTCATTGTTGTCCAATCTCCTGTTGCTGTCCTACAGCCAAAACAAGCCCCCATGTGCCTCTGCAGGTCCAACTGTTCATTTTCATGACAAATTTATTAAACTGAAATTGTAGATCAGCCTGAAAAAGAAGAAGCGGCTCATATCAGGATTGAGCTACAACCTCCATTAGTATCCCTCAGCTGAAAGTAAGATGTACTTCCTCTGGCATGGTCATGCCTTTTCATAAAAAGATTTAAAAACAAAGGTCGGCGAGAACCTCTAACAATGTGGACTGGGTCACCTCGGAACAGAGCTCCAACCTCATATTGGCCTCCTCCAGCTGAAAGCAGAACCTAAGTGCTTCCTCTGATTCCTCTGATGCCTTTTCAGTGATAAATACAACAAGAATTTTGCTCCAGCCTCCTGATGGCGTCTTTCATGCAAAAGTGGGAAATGATATGTTTCCAAAAACCTTAATATGTAGTTAGAAGATTATTGTGTTATTGTCTTGTCATTTTTAATGACTTCATGTAAAATTTTAATTAGCAATTACAGGTAATCAGAATTTAAAAACTAAAAAATTTTCATATACTGTAAATCTAAATGGCAGTTCACTCCTACTGCTTCAACTCTATTTCCATATTTACAGATATATTATATTATACAAAAATAATAATATTTCCATATTTCCATATTTATATTTTCTGCCAGACTTTTAGGATTTACATTTACATTTAGTCATGCTTTTATCCAAAGCAACTTACAAGTGATGGAACATCCTGAAATGGTCCAATGGCAGCTGGGCTCCCCCTCCTGGTCAAACAATCAGGACAGCCAACCTGCTTTAACACAGATGCACACACACACAACAGAAGCACTTACTCTCATAAGAAAACAGGCACACCAAACATACTAAAAAACAAATAGCATACATACAGCTGGGGCTGCAACAAAGGAACAGGCTGGCTTTCGAATGAAATGCTGAAACGTATTACATAAAGGGTCGAGCAGGGTTTGTGCTTCCTATGAGTTGTTGTTTGTTCTTTTGAATAGAATCTCTTCAGATACACAATAACATGTTGGTTGACCTTCTCAAGCAGATACAGTGTGTCAATATATCAGTAATCTATTTGTCAGCTACTCCACAACTGCGCTCAATATCACTTAAAAGCACTATCTTCATTCTATACTATCAAAATATTAAAACATTGGTGTCATAATATTTTGTAATGTCATGTTTTTTTTTAAGTTTTGTGTTAGTGTTATGAGACAGAAGTATCCACAGTGACTTGTAAGACAGAAACAGAAAGTGATCAAAACAAATTAGTAATATAAAATATAAAATTAATAAATATGTTTTTGTGTTCAGCTTACCTGCGCTGACTTAAAATTTGATCACACTGGAAATCCAGTACAATTAATATAATGTAACAAACTGAACATTGTCTCCTTTAGCAAACTTTACTACCAAACCATATCATATTATCTGATGAATTACAATAATCTGTTCCTCTCCAGAGACCGAAAAATGAAAATGGACTGTAGATTTGATTTGTGAGTTTTCTACCTGTGTTCTGCGTTTGAACTGCATGTGCGTTTCCTTAGGGTGACAGTGGAGGTCCTCTGGCCTGTCAGGTCTCATCTGTATGGAAGCTAGTTGGAGCAACCAGCTGGGGAATTGGCTGTGCTGTGAAGAACAAGCCAGGTGTTTACACCTGTATTACAGAGTCACTGAGCTGGATCCGCCAACAGATGGAGGTCAGTGCACCACAAGCCATGTTCTGCTTCACAACATGCTCAGGTTAACAGCTCATAACTGGCAGAGTTAGAACAAACTGCTGACATTGTGTCTCATTTAAAACCATGTTTAAATTGTATTTAATTTTATTTCATATAAAATAATATAAAATATACTAAAACCTGATGTTCTCTGACAGTCATGTGTCACAGTTATCAAAGCCAAAATGTTCTTCATTGTTCATTAGATACATAATCACCAACTGCAAATAAAAGAACAAATCAATCAATCAATCATAATTTTGTTTGTTATTTGGGCTCCTGATAAATAATATTTCTAAAGTGATGTGATAAAGTATTGCCACCTTTCTGATTTTGTGTTGTTTTGCATATTTCTCTCACTTAAAAAATTAGGAAGGTGGCAAATACCTTTTTATAGTAGTGTATATTGATATACAGTTCAACTCTCAGTTTTATTGTTTTTTTATTAAAAGTTGTTTTCAACTGCTTGTTAGGAATTTTTCATGTAGTTAGAAGGCCTCCTAGTTGTTACATAAGATAATTTATAAGTACAGCCCCTGACCTAAAAGCTTCAGTCTTTAGAGAACTTTGGAGTCAATACTCCACTGTAATGTGCTAAACAAAAATACCAATTATAGATATACAAATTATGAACCAAATGTATGAGTGTTCATCTGATATACAAACAGCTGCTTCGGAAAGAATACACAGGCTTCCCTTCTTTGTTACTGTTTCCCCATCAATCTGCACACAAATAACCAAACAACACAAAAAGATTCCATTAAATGGCCTTAGTATCATGGTCCTGTGGTTATTTTTATGTAAGATAATGAAAAGTTCAATGAATAAATTTTTTAAACCACAATGACTATTTTAAATATCAGCCCAGTAATTCATTTTTGAATGAATTAATCTTGTGTTAGCTTAAATCAAAAGAATTTAAAACATATTCATTTTCTACAAAAATCAGAGAACATTGGTCACAATTTTTGATTTGTTAATATTGTAGTGGACTGACTGATGAAACCGAGATTTTACAGAGCACAGTAATGGGTGATGGAAATATTCAGCTGTTATGACTGAGATATGAAACCACCCTGAGCCCGATCCAGGCTCATGATACATGAGTTAGTTAGGTTGAGTTCTGCTACAGGTTACACTAAGTAGTTGACTCAGTTTGTCAATTTATATAGAATCATTAGCAAATTACTTCTATTTAAAATTGTAAACAAATGGACTTGACCTATAGAGCTAAGCCAGGTCTGTCTTTATAAAAGTGACTCCTGGTGTTGCCTTACTGCATACAGTAAAAACTGTTGGAAGTTCTTGTTAAGCAATGATAACATGACCATGAGGTTGCTGTGACTGAAAACTGCACTTTGCACTGTGAACATCATCATCAACAGGTAGTTTTCCTTTCTGGACTCTGTAGAGCACCTGGCAGTGTAGTCTTCATTTCATGTGGAAAATGTTTTGAAATGCACTAAACATTTAACACCAGCTTCTTGCTGTTGTACCAGAATCTTAATACACACTACATAAACCAGTCCTTGTTTCCATGCACTGCCCAGAATCTTATTGTTGTTCACAGACCAAAACCATTACAGGAAGTTGCTCAGTTAAATTCACTGCATTATTCCCTCATTACATTTTACTCATAATGGTTCTAACTATCTTCAAATTCACACAGGGAACCAGTATTTCTACACTATGGTGGTGTATATATACTGAATATTCCAAACTCAATCATGCAATTATGTTATTTTTATGGACATACTGTTGTTTTCTTAAGCATCAGTTTGATTCAAATGTTTACAAAATTCTGCATATTTGCATTGACTGGAATTTAAAGTGTTAACACTTAAAATGTCTGTACTATGTGGGTAATGTGTCTGTGTGTTGTCTGTGCTTTCTTTCAGAGAGAAATGGCTTACAGTTTTTCAGCTCTGAGTACAGACAACTAAATCTTCAACAGGCTGTTTTTCACAGGATTTGGTTTGGATGTTATCACATTTGGGAAAAAAGAGTGAGAAACTGTACCACATCACAATGGCAGAGCTGCTAAACACCGTCAAACCCTGAAGCAAAGCTGATTGAAAGAGAAGAGATGGTGCACAGCAGAGAGTTAGGCATCGTTTATTCCAAAATAGAAAGCTCTAAGGCAAAACAGACAAAGAAACGTGAACAACGCGTCATAAAAATCAAGACAGACGCAGGTGAGGAACTGAGAGCTCAGTGAGGGCCCACCCACAGTCTCTGCACCCTCAGGCCACATGAAATTAACCATTTCAAGTCTTAATTTTACAAGAGGGATATATACCAGATTACTGCAACTACTGACAGACAGCTGTTGTACAGTACAACATTACAGATATTCAAACAAGAGGCACCTCAATCTTTGCAGTAATATCAACAAATTGATAAAGAAATTTCAAATCTTTCACTACATGTGTCTGTAGTGGCAGTGACATCCTTCAGGCAAGTCCAACTTTCCAACTGCTCTCAATGTCAATGCAGTAGCATGTCTGTGTACATAAATAAAAGTTGAATGCGTGCAACAGTCCACTGCTTCTTGCTGTTGATGAGTTTGTATGTCAGGGGTTTCCATCTCAGACCCTTGTGATTGTGTGATTAGCATAGTGTTCTGGATTGTGCATTTCAGAAAGTGACACCTACGCTACTACTGTAAAATGATTAAAAGACGTAATGTATGGTATACACAATGTGGATACAACTGGAGCTGTATTTTAAAAAAGTCAGCACAGCAGGCAAGGAACTGTGGAAGTTAACTGATGCTGCAATACACAAAGGAAAGTTATTAACAATGCTTTACAGAACCACAGGTGTTCTGCTGCTTAGTGTCTTTTTGACCAATTTCAACAAGGGTCAGACTTTCTTTTTGTGCTTCTTGGCAAGAATTCTTTAGAAAAGAATATAGGTAAGGCCTTGTTAGTATTGTAAGTTTAAAACCAATTTAAATAGCAATTTTCCATAGCATTCAAATTCTTTTTTTTCTGTATTTTAGAAAACTTCGAGAGCCCTGGAAAACAGGGCCACTAGCTTTAATTATGAATCTGTACATAAATATTCCTTACAAAACAGGAAAACACAAAACTGAAACAAAACACTAATTCAATATGTTTGTATATAAAAATAAGCATCTCTACTTTTTTTCCAAACCTCTCTAGTGGGGCTCTGCTCAGCCTGCAGGGACCCGTGTGAGAGCCGTGGAGTCACTTGTAAGAGTTCCGCACATCTACTCAAAACACAAGCATGCAAAAGTGAAGACAAATCCTTACAGATACAACTTGAAAGTGTTGGCATCCAAACAAAGATCTAGGTAATAGGGGCCAAGAAAAAATAAAAATCATGAATCAGTCAACATTTATTAACGGAGCATACAAACTTGCATCGGGTGTTTTTAACACTTCTTTTTTCTTCTGTTCCTTTGATTTCATCTTTTGGAGCTTAAATATACAAAAAAGTGCACTCGCCTACGTCAACTAAATAATTAGAAAACGGTTTCTGAAATGAAACTCCTGATGTACGCACACGCAGCATAAACCGCCGTTCAGCAGGGTGGAGGGTTGGAAGAGTGCAGGACGCTTTCTGTTACATCCTGTAGTTTTGTGCTCTATGTAAACCTAATGCGTGTCTGCCTGTACTGTGATTCATTGTGTGTTTGACAGCACACGTTTTCTGTAGAACAATTAACGCATGTCTTGTGTGTACATGTCATATCAGCGTGAGGGAGTGTGTCCTCTACTGCAATGAGTCGCTGTTGTCCAGGCCCAGCCCGGCCATGTCAGCGTCGTCATCCTCATCTCCACTGTCCCCCGACTCATCTTCACTGTGGCCCCCCAGCATCACCTGCTGAACCGCCAGCGTGGCTCCGTCTGACGTCAGGCTCTGCAGACCCTCCATATTCATCGTCACCATCGTACCTGAGACAGGAAAGAATGAATACTTAACTGAAGTGGAAAAACATTTTTTCAATTCCCCTAAACTATTGTTTAGATTAGATTTTTTTGTGCTTTTGTTTTGAGAGTGATGGTTTCTATCACTCAGTATCAGGTTTACATTCTCAAATATTCATTTCTATACAAACTTGGTTTTTCTATTTGTTTTGTTATTGCACTGAGACAAGTAACGTGTACAAAATACTGAGGAATACAGAACTACTGGTGATTCCAATGAATCCCATCCCTGTGATAAAAAGCTGTTGTGCCCCACACAGTTCCTTCTATGGTTATGCAAACATACTCAAATTAAAACCAGGACACTTTAATGCAGTGTCTGTGCAGAAGCACAAAAACAAAGTACTTACCAGCATAAAAAATCCATATTAAACAGTTCTGAGCAAGTCAGGGTTGTTTTTTCATAGCCAAAGCACTTCTTTATAACCTTTCAACTTTAATACAAATGGTATATAGAAAACAGTGCTGCATACCATCTGGCATGGTAACTTGCTGCTGGGTGCTTCCTCCGGTGGCGATAGAGTCAGGCCAGAAGCGCTGCAGAGGCCGGTTTTGAGGAGTTTTCTTCTTGGCTTTGGGTGTCTCAGATGAGCTGGCATCCAACATAGGTTGCAGGATCCGCCTCCGTGCATTTATAAACCTGCAGAAACAAGAAGACTGGTCTGGCTGTGCTTTTTTGCTTTGTCACAGCTGTTGACACCTGCCCTGTGAAGCTGCTTACATCTTCATCTCTCCAATCCCCACAGTCAAGGAGCAAACTTTGTTTAAGGCAGACAAATTAATGTAATACCTAGCTCCACAAAAATTAAAAGGTGAGTTATTTTGTGACCCTCGAACACTGAATGTGTCTTGTGGCAAGGCACTTTGGTCTAGCAAAAGGTCTACAGTGTCCTCCATAATGTTGGGACCCACCATCATTATCTGTGTAATGTGATAATTATAATTGGGGCATGGGAGCATTAATCGTATACATTAATTCATCTTGTACATTAATCGTGTTTAGTACTTTTCTCTGCTACAAGAACGTCCTGAAGTCTGCATTTCACAGACATCACCAGTTGTTCAGTATCTTCCCTGGTGCTTCAGACAGATCTGTCCTGCAGCTGTCTTTGCCTCATGCCTCTTTCTGCATCTAGTCATTTTAAGTCTATTTTAAGTCGACTAACAACAAACTGAGATGCATTTACTAGCTCACTGGCTGAAGAGGAAGTCTGATCTTTGGCAGAAGAACATTCTCACATTTATTGACTCATTTCACATCCAAATTATAATGATACTATAATGATAAGAAGTAGTAGCAGGAATCAGATGCAGTAACTGGGCCACTACTTTAAAGTTACATATCAATAGAAGCTTTTTGTACTGCAGTAAATCCAGTAAATAGGCCACTATCTTTATCTATGCTATTAACAGAAATTTCAACCATACAACAAAACAAAGTACTTATAGAAGTACAATGTTAACAAAAGTAAGAATTTATCTTGTAAACACACTGCGGCACCCCACAGGCGAAAGACCAAACCCTACGCTGGATATGTGACCAACAGTGACCATAAGACCATCAGCTGGATAATTAGTTTTCCACAGTAAGCAGGAAATGGAATGATCCAATTTGGGACAGGACAGTTTCAGGGCACAGGACTGTGTCCTTGCTGGCCACCACAGACCCAAAACTCACCAGTTGTTGACCTGGAGAAGTGTCAGGTTTGTCTGAGTGGCAATCTGTTTTTTTTCATCCTCTGTCGGATATGGGTGCTGCAGAAGAGGAAAGAAATGCTTAAGTGCTGTAAGTGCTTGTAGCATTGCACAGGCAAAGACCTGATACACACAGACTCACCCCAATGTGCTGGAAGAGCCATGAGCGCATGACGTTGGTGGCGTGTTTGGGTAGGACGCCACGTTTGTTCTTGGTTGAGCTGTCATCGTGATTAAAGAGATTCAAATCCTGGTGAAACTGCAGCTGGAGCTAAACAAACAGACATTCATGAAGCCAATCATTTCTTTGTAACCAACAATGTATTGTTCTGTTCAAAGCCCTGTTCCTCACTAACCCTAATCCTTGAAGATAAATTGAAATTCATCTTCAAGTGACAACTTTATTAGGTACACCTGTACAATCTAATGCAATCTAATACATCAGAATGTGCAGGTGTACCTAATAAAGTAGTGTACACCCCCATTTTAGGAACCATTTAAAGAGACTTTTCAGCAGCACCACCATTAAACAGATACTACCTGATTGTTTTGAACACGTATTGTCCCAGGAGAAAGAGCCTGTGTTACCACCTGGCCCTGAGGAGTGACGACTGTAACAGGCTGATACACTGTGCCACCTGAAACCAAACGCACACACTAACATTAATCTACTCAGCTGCGTAAATCAGGCTTCAAAGAGAACTCTGACCAAAGTGTCCCGCAGGTACATGAAAATATTTCAGCTGTGATTGCAATAGTACATTACCTGAGGAAGAGGTTGTATGCCATGGTGACATACCTGAGACCACCTGTGTGGGGTTGACAGCTGTAACAGTAACATTCCCTTGTTGCAGGGCTGATGCTGGCACCACAATTTGACCCTGGGGACTGAGGGTCCCTGAGAGAGAGCTGGGAGTCTGTATGATAGAGCATGCACACACAGTAAGTGCTTGAGTCACATGTTTCTGTTTCAAACTGACTTTTAAAGAAAATTATCAATTTAACTATTCAAATTTTGTAGGGGTTAGATGGACCAAGTTGACAAAAATACATCTGCAAACCCCTTGTATAGTGACAATCCACCTACAGTCCATACCTGTGTCTTGGTGGGTGAGAAGCTCTGAGCCTGGCCTTGCACAGGGGAGTATGGGCTTCCTGGCTCCCCACTCAACAGAGTCTCGCTGTTCATCTTAGTCTTGAGGCAGGCAATGTAGCGGCTACAGAAGTCCTTGCACAGGTCGCTCACCTTCTCCAGTTCCAGCAGGTGGATCCGCAGCACCTGGATGGCTTTCACCATCTGGTGGACAGAAGGGGGAAAAAATATTTTTTTATGGCAGAAATGTTTTCTCAAGCTCTGTTTATGAGTTTTTTCCCGTCTTCTGTAATATACTTATTTTGTTTATATAACTCCTTGTACAAGACATGGTTACATACTTGTTACTATTTATTTGACATAGTCTAACCTTTTCAGCCATCTTCAATATAATAAAAAGATGCATGACATAGTGATTTGACTATTTGACACAAAATATACAGGTATATACCGGGGCATACCTGCAGAGGTGTATAAAGCACACAAACCCTATACTCAAGTATTACAAGTATTACTTAAAGTAAAAAAAAATAAAAGCAGTCTACTAAAAAACTGTGTGTCTTTCTCCAGTACGCTGATTTCTTCACAGTTATGTAAAAGGGAAACCTGGTTTCCCTCATCAGGGTTCAGAATTAGAGAAAGCCAATTTCCCAAGTAAGATTTCTCTCAAATACTCCTACCAGCACTATTGTACTACTATGCCATGCATACATGTAACTGGGTTTCTGCTTTATAATAATGTTTTCAAAAGAGTGCAGGTGCACAACAAAGGCTACAGACACTCACTACTCCGCTATCAGCTGAGAGGAGTGGTTGAATGTATGGGGAAATTCAATACACAAGGCACGATGGTGCCTCATTTTTAAATAAAGTCCATCTAAAGACCGGCTAAAACAGAAACCAACACATATTGCCCTATAAACACCTAAGTCACTAAGTCACTTTTCACCAGGTACTTCTTTAATTCAATCAGTTTGCAGTGTGAAATGGAGCACTGTGTCTGTCTACGTGTCTCTCTCACAGTGCTGTCAGCTCCAGCACATCCGTCTTCTATACAGTTAAAATGTGTGAAAAGTGCTCCAAAACTAAACCCAAGGGAGGAGAATTCAGATTACTCATCTGCTGCATGTATACACAGATTTCCGGTAACCAGGTTTCTAAAGAGAATGTAAACACATTCTCCCACTGTCATAGATGAAAATGGTGATAAAAATGTGTTGTTACCTACAAAAACAGCTGTGGGTTAAGGTGGGGCTGACAGGGGTTCATTCGTAAGTGATATATCAGCATTTAAGTACTTTTTACTTTAGTACTTATGTAAAGCGTAACTAGTAACTAATGCTATGAAATAAATATAGTAGAGTAAAAATAAAAATAACATAAAATGGAAATACTCCAATTACTAAGATACAAGTACCTCAAAACTGTGCTTGAATACAATATTTGAGTAAATGTATTTATTTACTACCACCTTTGGATTTAGGCTGAAATGCCAAATGCCACAATTTTCACTAGATATGACCAGGAACAGACAATCTAGAAAATACAAAACTTAGAGTGGGACAGAGCCAACAGTCAAATTGAATTCTGTCAGCAAGGCGTAAACTGTGCTATTTTTTTTTTATTTTATAATGTTATATGTTAAAGGCCTTTGTTGTTTTACAATTTATTTAGGCTGCCATCTAAATGTACCCTCAAATGTACCCTAAACATGTAGTTCTTTGTTGAAGTAGTTTGGGAGAGAGCAGTGTTAAACAGTGAATAAAATTCAACTTTACTAAAATTAAGAGGAGAAAAACAAAAACTAAACACAATCTGCCTTCTCATTCAACCAATTTTAAAAATGTGCTGGTCTTAGAAGTATTTTAGCAGTCTAGTAGTTTCTTTTGTGTGTTGTGTACCTGCACATGGACTGCACATGTAAATTAGCTTTATCTCTTATCTTTTCCCACTGTGTGAGATTAATGTTTTTTACATGGTCTTTAATTAATAATAATAATGATATTAATGGCAATAACAAGAAGTCTGAGAATTTCTACCCCTTACGTGCAGAGGCATCTCACCAAGTTGTCGAGTTCGGGGTCCTCACTAAAGAAGGGTTTGCCTTCTTTTTCCTGATTGCGCACAAAGTTCTCAATGTCCACGTCAAAGCTCGCTGAGGCAATGCAGTCAGAGCTCAGCGTGGACTGTTCACACTTTTCAAACAGGAGAGCCAAAAGAGGGAACAGAGGATGCCTGTGAAAACACACACAAAACTGCTATAAAACAGCATGCTCATTTGAAAGGAAATACTTTCTTTCTCAGTAATAGAGAATGAAACAACTTTGTGATTTTCAAAGGCCAGAGAACAATTTGAAAGCCAAGTGAACAAAGCAACAAAATAATGTATTCCATATTGGAAACAGAAAAGATGGAAGAACAGGGGTGTTGGTCATGCAGAATTAGCTCTACCGATATATGGAGGCTTTGATGGTGTCCATGGGTGTCTGTGGATCTGTTGGTGCTGGGCTGGGCACCTCTGCCAATGTCCCCTCCATAAACTTCTGCTCTGAATCACTGTCTACCTTCACCACACCTTGCATCTAGAGAAAAGAGGAAAAACATACAAGTAGGAAAAAACTGCAAAAGAGCGACAAAAACAGAAAGACACAAGGTGTAGGTAGAGGCAGAGAATAAAGAACAGAAACATCATGTGAAGAGCCAGAGAAACTGGAGGGCAAAGTGTGACACAGAGCACCGCTTCAGTATGAACCCTTTGGGAAGTCATGGGGACATGACTGAATAACATAAAAAAGAAATATGAAGTTTAACCGTGTCATCAACAAGGCGCAAAGACATTAATAGTGTCATGATGTGTCAGGGTTAGGGTGCTGTATAAGTCGATCTGCCGAACTGCCGATCACTAGCACTGTTTAGAGTAACTTGATTTGAGAGAATTTAGTCTTGTGCTTGCACTTGAAGACATTACAATACTCTGTCTCATCTCTGATGGAAAGATACACTTAAATGCTCCATGGTCTTTTGACATTGCTTGATGAGCACAGTATGGCTTAACTGCATCCGGACAATGGTGTCCTATAATTGCAGTGCAGAGCCAATTATTACAAAATCTGTGATTATGGCGTGTGTACACACTTGTCAACTGATGCAAATTGCAAACTGAGTGTCATCTTTGCAAAGCTTCATCCTAACGGATTAGGAGTCCCCCTCCCCCCTACATTTTCATATTGTGTCTGTCTACTGACAAACCAGGATCCCTTCCAGGAGAATAAATCCCACCCCCAGCCATGTGACTGACACCAACAATAACTTTGATTGTGTACAAACAGCTTGAAATAACTACTTGCTAGGGGTTTAAAATTTCTCATTAGTCCTAGCTTGGGCTTGGCTCTTGACATTGCCAAAGTTGGTGCATTAATAAATATTTTGTAAATTATTTACATGAGCACACACATACTAGGCAGAGATAGGGCTTTATATTGCATCACTGTTTCTCAAAATGTAATTTATTTGTGGTGGCCTGCAACAAATAGTTCACCTAGTCAACAGATTCATAAACTGATCTAATAGCATTAAAATTGCTTGTGCTCTAATGTTACATTCAT
>OMLM01004319.1:57424-83015 GCA_900302695.1 Helostoma temminkii | reverse complement strand
TTCATAAAGTGTTTCCCTTTGTCTGGCAGTCCAGGCTGACTTATCACAACTAAAAAAAAAAAACTGGTGGAGGAGAGTAAGGAATATTGAAAGTTATAGCCTGAAACGTGTGCAGATATTGTCTTTTCAATATTTTGTTGATTGTCTTTGGCAAACAAACAAAAAAAGGTACAATTCAGCCAGTTGGAGCATAGAGCAGGTTGTGTAGGTCTCGAGGTAAAAAAAAATTCCCTCTCACCCACCTGCTGCTCTGCCTTTGGGTATTTGTCTATGGAAACCAACTGCGCTGCCATCACGTTCACTGTAGATGCTGCAAACACTGGGGCATTATAGAGAGCTGGGACAGGTGGCCAACCTACACAGTGTACATAGTTTCAGTTAGACTACCTGTAATGCCCAAAGTGTAGTCACAGAAGCTTTTAACATTAGTGATGCAACTGTCCTAATATCAAATTATTACAAACAATGTGAAGTGGGATGATGTGATTGGGGGCACGAACAAGCTTAATTTCATGACTTACTATCAATAATTTAATAAAGAATAATCAAAAAGTGTGTGATGCGCGTTATGTAGGCCAAAACCAGAAATAATCAACACATCACTAAATGTTGAGTGCTGGTATATTCACACATCTGGGAAAACAAGGTCAAAACAGGCGTATCGTCTCAGTTCATTTTAAAAAGAGACGGCGTTTACTAATTCATTTAGATGTTTCCTGCCAATATTCCTAAACATTTCTTTCCAAGCCACTATACAAGAGGAGGTACATATAAGTTATAACCCTTAAGATATGTTGTTATAACAGTGACAGTATATTAACGATATCCTGGAAGTGCTTATAACACACCCACAACGATTAAGTTAGCTTATAGCGCTGTGTTAGCTGCTGGGACATCATTTGTGGCGGCAAAGACAGACTAAATTTTAAATAAATATTTGTGTTAACATTAGCCAGCTTTCCTCTGACTGGGGTAACGTTAGTGTAAGTCGCTGACAAAGCAGCTCGATTTCAGTAACGCTATACCTTGTTTGTCCACAATATTTTGCTACTTAGCGTTAGCTAGCCTATAATGTTACCGCTACGTTCACACTAGCTCGAGAGCCCAATTTGAGGTTAACTCAACATACCAGACGGTCAAGCTATAACGCCAGCTACCATTAGCAAGGAAGCTAACCGATAACTTAAAAGTGTTTCTCATGCTCATACAGTGCAACCAAATCGCAAAGCGCCATATTTAGCAAGGGGAATCGCTGCCAAAAGACAAGCTAACCTAGCTAGCCAGGTACAAAAAAAGATCCCGCTGCGGATTGATCCGAAGCAAGCGTTTTGCCAACAATACCAAGACAGCTTCGGTCGCTTTAGTGTTTTTGAATAAAGATTATTGGTGAATATGTATTTCTTGTCAGCTGTGTACAGTAATTACACTACAGTGATATTAAGAAGCAGTGTCTGCACACCAGGCTAACCCAGTAGATCCTCAAATCCTTCCCACATCAGTCAATCAATCAAGCGGGGACAGCTGCCCTCTTCTTCCCCTCCCCTCCGCGCTGACTATACAACTGTCGGGCCTAGTTTCTAGCTCTCTCGCCCTTTGCTTTTCCACAATCCTCCTCTGCCCCCAAAACGCCGACATATTTTTTACCCCCCCTCCTTGTATACAGATTTTTTTTTATTCTTCCCGGAGCTCTGGCGCTTATGCTTCCCTTCTAAAAACACCCTCCGCTGCCCTGTCTACGTCCGTACTCCTCGCCCCGGGGCATTTTTGCGTGCGGCCCAGATTGTTTGATTGATAGGGAACGGAAAAAGAGGGATTTTGAGTGACAGCTTACCTGAGTGCCAATCTTCGTCACACTGACAAGCGGCTGCAGCAATCGGGACCCGCAGTTGTCGCGTTACGTCATCGCGTAAGGGCACGCAGGGGCGCTAAGCTCATGAATATTTATAAGATGGGCGGAGATATGACGTTCTGCTGCCTTCCAGTCCCTCTGCATCCTGCTGTTTTTTTGCTTGGCAAACGCTTTTCACTGGCCTCATTAACACAAAACATTTTCTATGTATATCTCCAGCTTTACACTGCTTTATGTATATTCTGCCATCAGCCGCACAGTAAAACACAAACAGAACAACAGATGCGAATTGTTTACTCCCACATGAAGGCAAGCTGCCAGGATAATTAGGACATTATGTGCAAGCAGGCAGGCTAATGGTAAAATTTAAAACATTAAAATAGAAACACAGATAAACCACTTGCGCATTCAGCTCTATTCAAATGACCCCCCAAGGCAGAAAAGCAGCATAAAGGATGCGTTTGATCTTTGCCCATCCCTCTACATGCCTGCTCCTTTATATAAGACAAAACTGAATCACACCAGGCAAAAGCAGACTTCATTTCTTATTTGTACTTTAATAATATAACATTTTAACAGCGGATTTCCATGCATCACTGACAGGTGAGGCTGATCATATATAAAGACGAACAACACCACCTCTTCATCATCCATAAGCATTTATAAAGGTTTGCAGCCTGGCCACCTCCTCTAGTGTCTGGGTGAGGGTCTGCCAGAGGAGGGCTGAGGGAGACGAAACTTAGCCATCTCTACGTCCAGGTCAACAAATGTGAACGGGGTGTAGCTGTGGTGCTGGTAGTTTTTGTAAGTGCTGTTGTCAAAAGGCTCCTCTGGTTCTAGAGGTGCTGCTGCTGCAGCCTCTGCACAAGGAGAGAAAAAACAAAAAAGCACATGAGAAATTTTAGGCTTGCATAAAAGATCAGAAGTATCTCATATCTCCCTGCAGTTTATGCATTACAAATGAAAAACATAGAGTAGCCAAATGCAATCCCCTTACTGATTTTAAGGTAACAAAGGCTCTAGCTATTTGATTAAACTTCCTTGTTTGAAAGGCTGTTGAAAGGACAAGGTATTTACATATTCACACATGTTGACAAAGGTGGTTTATAGTGGGGCATTTCCCATGGTGGCAGCCCATGTTACCCCCAACAGAGTGTGGAGACACACAGGTGTGAAAAGTCTCAAGGAACATGTTTGTGAGAGGCAGCATGTGGAGGTAAATGCTTGCACACAGTAAAGACAGCCCATACTAGGAAAATAATAACACTGCCAGAGTGCGCATGAAATGGATTATTAAAAAAGGGCAACAAGTCAAAATTATAGTTTTTGAAAAGATGGCTTTGACATTTCTGATTTAACAGATGTGTATAATGTTCTTTAAATATCATTTTACTTTTACATTTAAATCTGTCTAGAAAAATAAATTCTTTATTTTTATATATTTTCATTAATTGATACAGTGCTCATCCCAAAGGCTTCCTGCTGAAGAACAGATTAGCAAAGGTTAAACAAAACAATTTAAAAAAAGAGAAGTGGTGAAATACATGAAGGTGAGGAGGGGGTTGTTCCAGGAAGAACAATTACCCAGTTGGTCAGACAAGTGTTGGGCATAAACACTAACAAAGGGCTGTATATGTGAAATCCATTGCCCAGCACTGCTTGGTAACTGATAATCAGTTTGACATTCACATTATGATCAGGATCTAATAAATTATAGGAATGTGTGATCCTGCTCTCTGAAATACTCCAATTACTCCCAGCTCTGCTTGTCCAGCTGCTGTTAAGGACAGATCTTCAGTCTGTATGACCATGTGCGCATGCTAACAATACTGGTAGCAACACCATGACTTGCCATAATGAAACCAAATATAGACATTACCTGTAACCTTAACATTTCCCCATCAAACCTGTAACCCACATTTCGTACAAACAGTACATTATATTACTCTAATGTACATTACATGTACATTAAAAACAACAAGAATGAGCCAGAGTGAGCAATTTGCCAAAACAGACAAATCAGCTAGGAGTGGGTGTGAAGACGGATTTGGCATCAGTGAGGAGTGGCTAAGTGAAAGAGATTAAAGAAAGAGATAAGTAGTAGATTCCTTATTCAAAAGAAGAGGAGCAATGCTGAAAGAAGCAGGATTAGTGTCACAATAAGCAATATCACTTTAGTCATAGCTGCAACATAGCTGTGCAGGTGGGTTAAAGTCTAAATTAGGGTTTAAATAATGCAAGCAAAAGTAACGTAGCAGAAAAATGCAGAAAATGTATAAAGAAAGTAAACCAATAGCTGATTAATGTCATGCAAAACGACCACGCTGAAAATTAATTCAATGAGAGGTTAGCCATCAAAAAAAGTCTGTTTAAAAGAATCCAGAGATAACATTAAAAAATAGTGTATGCCACATAAACTACTATGTGTAAGGGAGTTCAAGTCTGGTTAACACCTTAACAGAACACAGTTAGATAGAGAAAAGGATGTTTATCTGTAGGGACGTATAGATCCTCAAAGAAAAAGGGAGAAACAGATTTGGGGGAAGGGTGATTTAATGGGTACCCTCAGATGGTTCAACTCCGCTCTCCTCCGGCAGCTTCTCTCCTGCAGCTTCAGCTAGGACTGGAGCACAGCCTACCAGCTCTTCTGTGCTCTCTACAGGGGTGGAAGCCTCGGCAGTAGTCTCTGCAGTCATCATAGAGGTGGCAGCTTCGGCAGAGCCGAGCTGTGTGGTTCCAGGGGATGGGGCTTTTTCAGGAGTAGCAGGCTCAGTTACAGCTGTGGCTGGAGTTTGTGTTTGGGAATCAGGGACAGTGGGAGATGCAGCATCTCTTACTTCTTGCTTGTTCACTTTTTCTTTTGCTCCAGCTACGGCCGAGACTTTGAACCTGGGGACTTCTGAAGTGTCTTCTGTGGCAGCACGGATGTCAGGAGCAGAGTCCACCAACTCCTCAGAGATAGCACTTGATGTCTCCATAGTATCTGGCACTGCTTCTATTGTTGGGGCAGCCTCAACGGCCTCAGCAGAACAATCGGGTTCTGGTGGAACTTCTTTCTTATCTTTATGATTATCTTCCTTCAGTTTTGATGCAACCTCCTGGACTTCTGCTTCTTTTTTCACAGTTGATTCTGACAACTCTGTTAGGGAGGTCTTGGTTTCAGCCTTAACTTCTGACTTCTCATCCTCGGAATCTGAGTCTGAGTCAGAGTCAGAATCTGAATCGCTGGACGAGGAGGATGATCCACCAGGTGCCTGATCACCAGGCTCAGAAGAGGCAGTCAGAGATGGATCTGCATCATCTGAGGTGGAGGATGTAGCTCCTGCAGCTAATACTGTTTCTGCAGCAGCAGTGGACCTAACCACTGGCTCCTCTACAACTAGATACTGTGCTGGGAAAACTCCAGGCTGTGAAAGCCTGACTGGGAAGGCAACAGCAGTCTTGTAGGCTAGCAGGGTAGCTCTCTCATCTGAAGCCTCTGCTGCTGAGGAAAATGGTAAATGGGACAAGTGTAGTTAATTATAACACACACCTTGCACCCAAATATGCTTTCCTGGAATTTCATGTTTATTTAATTGTTTTTATTAGAAATAAACACTCATTCATTAAAAGACTTAAACTTAAATTTAAGTTGGGATCAAAGGGATGATCACAACAGTGAGATAACGTGAAGGTGCCAACAGACTGTGAGCTCTAGGTACAACGATACCTATGGAGACTTTCTATGAACTATGGTAATGTCATCTACTGAATTGTGGGCTACAATGCAAGTTAATACACAAAATGAAAATATAAATATTAGCATGTGGGATTCACCTGCGCCACTACAGCTGTAAAAAAAAATGAAGTCTTGTGTTGATCAGTGCATCATTTCATGCAACATTGTGATTGGCTGGTTAGTAGAAGTAGGTTGTATCAGCAGTCACATAGTGAGACTGTCATCCTAAATTTCTGATACTGCCAGAATATTCTGTGACAGTGTCACTGTTTGAATCTCTCTCACTGCTACACAGGACCATCATTTTGGAGCCAAGATCTTTCATGAGTGACAGCCCAAAATCGCACAGTGTATACCTGCCTCAAGACCTCATGGCACATTTTCTACACTGTAAAAAGTGCATTAGGATTTTCTTCAAAGCATAAATCATACAAACACACATACAACATGTAACATTCTAGACAAAGTACAAAAATCATCATTAATCCACATTATCAACCAGCAAACTTCATACAACAGTCACATAGTCTTACTCTTGCTTGACGCCTTTGTCTTCTTCACTGACTTTGCAGGATCCTTAGCCTGAGTGCAGAATGAAGCAACTGAGTGAGTCCTCAGGATGCCCCAGCTCTCCAGCTGGAGACACTGCAGAAGAGCACAGACAACTTGTAGCTTTGAGTCTCACACACATTGCAAGATAACAGCAATCATTCAGCTGTTTTAGGTCATTTGTTTCTGGTTACTCAGCAGTAAAATCCACTAAACAACATCCATACTCATTCACATTTGATCGCACATACGTGCTAATCTAACCATACTATACTGGGATTTTAATTCACTCTGCACATGATACATTTCAGTGGCAAGTCAGAGTCATATGCTGAATGTTCTGGATTCATGTTACCTCTGCAGTGCAGAAGACATAGTACTTACAGTACTGTACTGAAATGCACTGTCAAAATTACACAAATGCTCTGGCTTTGTATGTTTTAGTGTCAGGACGGTGGTTAGTTCAAATTTTTTGTTGTGATGACTGGAACCAGGAGATGGTTGAGGCAAACTCAGCTGTCATAGGGTAAGTCCTAGTCGCACAGCTTATGCTAAGGTTGCTATTCCTTTATTAAAGCTAATGTGACTAGCTCTTGTTTTCGTTTCTGATATTCCAGACACGATGACATTGATGATGTTAAACTAACCATGTTACCTATGCAGCCAATCATGTTAAAATTCGTGGGGGCTCAAGTTCAGAAACTTAACACACTGAAAATAAGGAAGAAGTGTTTGTCATTCGTTTGTTGTTATCAAATACAGACAGTACATTACTAGCTGCCTTAATCCGGTGAAGTTGCTTTGGTGTTGTTAGAGAACTTCTGAGTGCGCCATTTGCTGTGAAATATGTCGCTTACATTGGCATGGATAAGCAGTATACTGTTCTCCATCAGTATGTCCAACAGACAACACTAAAACGTTGCAGCTGATTTAACTTACCTTCAGAGGACACATTCGCCCTAACCGCAGCAAGGAGGTCGCCATTTCGTGTTTCCAATGCAATGTTCCGGTCGGAAACTGGAGGTAAACTATAGTTCCACAATAACACTGCTTTCCATTTAAGCAGAAAAATGTTTTATTCCTTCCATTTTTATCTTACTGTGATCATATTTATTACATTATAGTTTTGGCCTTAGTGTATAACGTAACTTAGTGTATATAGCAAATTGCCTTTCAGCGCTTTTTGTAGAGACGTTCGTTTAACGTTTGTTTTGAGGTTTTCACTAACGATATAACTAAGATGGAGGTCATATTGACTCCTGAAAAAGTGCAGTGTTTCTTGATTGCACAGATGGTGCTGTTGTGGTCTCATATTTTCCCTATATCTTTCTTTATATGCTTTTAATTACTAACTTAATCACTAACGCTAGGTGGCGGATTTTATGAATTAACCAACGAAGAGCGTAACATAACGTTTTAATATAAAACATCAATTTGTCTTTTAACAGCTTATAAACATTTAGAAGGGTTGTAATAACGTCTTTTAACCGGAAGAAGTATAGCCTTTATCCTTAAAGACACAATACACAAATGTATTTTCACACAGCGGAATCCAAAAGTATTGGGTGAAATAACCTAACGTTATATATGTCAACTGCAGTATATATAAACTGCTTACACTAAACAAAATTTAAAAAATTAAGGGGCTGTAGTACAGTTAACCATAGTTGGCTTTTTAATACGCTGTTTCCTCGTATGTCTTCCGCAGAGGTTTAGCCCAGTGGTTACTTCGCTACAAGTTGTTTGTGCTCTCACCCATGCGGTCTCCGGGCCCCGGGTTCGAACCACGGGCGCCGTCCTCTGTTTTTCCCATCCTTTCGATAAAAACAAATATCTTAATGTTTGACATACCATTTTTAAATATTAACGTATAATCATACTGTAAACTATAGTAGTAGTCTAATAATCACGTGGTGTTATCGCTACCCCAGTCTGAAATGCTCTCAGTGATCTCAGCCATGGCTGCTCGCATCCACTATTTATAACAACTTCATTTCATCACTTACGCCAGAAACAATAGAAAGATTTTAGTGATATCACACAATGAAACTGGACAAGTTTGTGTTCAATTTTGATTCTTGGAATTCTTAAAGTAATGCAAAGTTATTTGCATCACTGTTTATTTCCTATGCAGTAATCATATATTTACTCTGAGCTAGAATATCAGAAAACTCCACATATGCTTTTGCACACATTTTATCAGTGAGCACTGGACTAAGTATACACCTTTCTATTTGAAATTGCTCTCTGGAGCACTTTCAAGGACTGCTGATTAACACATCTGACAGTAATGCAGAAAACTTCCATTATACATCAGCAGTATTCTACTGAACTGAAACGTAAACTGAGATCTAAAATCAGACTATACCTAGTTGGATTTATTCTGCCAGACTAAGCGCTTTGAGTACCAGTAAGGTAGAAAAGCGCTATATAAGTGCAGACCATTTACCATTTACTAAAACGCAATAGATTTAAATAGAGATATTTAATTGGTTGGGAGACATACATTTGGTCTACATAGTCATGCTTTAAAATAATCACCTAATGGTTTCTTTATTAACTTTCTGTATATTTTACACTATGGCTACAGCATTTGAGACAGAAAATGTTAAGATTCAATGATGATCTTCTGTAATGCTGAAAGAAGCACACAAAACAAAGTCAATTTTATTGTTTTATTCACACTAAATGTATAATCGGTCTACACATAGCTTATATCACAGCGCTGAGGTCACTTTAACAAATATCTAATGCGTTATCTTAAACTATAGAAATCACTATTCTTACATACAAAGCTGCTGTAGGTGTAAGGTTTTGTTAATGTTTCACTATGGAGTGCAGATGTAAAGAAAAAAGCTGCAGTAGAAAAGATTCGCTTATGTTCACTTCTGGGACACTTCATCCAACTTGGGCTCTGGAAAATAAAAAGAGATGTTACCTTAGTGCACGTTTCATTATTTAGGGGTTGCTCTAAATCAGCTGTTTTTTTTTTGACAACTATAGGTTTCATCATGTTTATCTCAGAACTGTCAGCTTTCATCTCTGTCACTCAAATACATTCATTCATTCATCTTCTATACCACTTAGTCCCCGCAGGGGTCACGGGAGTGCTTGAGCCTATCCCAGCCAGCTTACGGGCGAAAGGCGGGGTACACCCTGGACAGGTCGCCAGTCTATCGCAGGACCACATATAGACGAACAACCATGCACACTCTCACTCACACCTACGGGCAATTTAGAGTCCCCAGTTAACCTAACTGCATGTCTTTGGACTATGGGAGGAAGCCGGAGTGCCCGGAGAGAACCTGGACCTTCTTGCTGTGAGGCGACAGTGCTAACCACTGCACCACCGTGCCGCCCTCACTCAAATACATCCAGTGCATAATACACATACCCATTTTGACCTTTAATAGTTTACTAGTAGTTGATTAACTTAACTCACCTGTGAATTTGAACTCTGGGAAAGATGTGAGGTCTCCACCACCATAGAGTCTTTGAAGCTTTGCTATCTCTTCCGCCAAAGCCTTCTGGTACTCTGAGCCTGCATCAACTAGCCCACCGGTTGCTCTGCAAGGTGAAGAAAAGGTAACAGCAACATATCAGTTTAGTTAAATCATCTAGTCAGACAAAATCAGAACAGTATTTCAACTATTTTTAACTACACAAATTTAGGGTAAAAAAATTGTAGCTCAAAAAAGTAGATGATCCAAAAAAAGGATTCCCCACATGATGCCAACGTATGGTCTCAGCAACAGAAAAGCAGTCTGCAGTTGACAAAAAACATGACAAAGAAAAGGAACCGGTCTGATGAAAACAAAAATCAACCTGTATCAAAATGACGGCGAGAGCGAAGCATGGCCTCTATCTCAGCAGTCAAATGTAGTGCTGGTTCTGTTATGACCTGGGCATGTATGGCTGCATGCAACAATTGCCAATGATGACACTTCATCATACATTTAGCTACTGACAGGAATCAGTAACTAAATGTATGATGCTACTCTGGTTTCACTCCTCTGGTTTAGCTGAGCCTGTTTCAAAGCTCAGCAGCACTAATGACAGAGCAACAACCATGTGGATGAACCTGACAACACCTGGTTGAGGTAGTGGGACTTACTGGCTTTTTGATGAGTACTCGCGTATTGAATCCAGGAAGAGCTTCTGAATTGGGTCCACATGAACTAAGAGCCACAGAGAAAAAATAAATTAATTTCTCTTGATCCATAAACCAAGATCATGTTTTTGGATATCATCTGTCCATGAGGCTAGAACATTTAAGTCCAGATTTATCTATAACCCTCATGCACAAACCTGCACCTGGGAGTGGCAGACAGAGTAGGCAACTAGGAAGGGTCAGATGGAAAAGAACATGTGAAAGTTCAGCTCAGCTGACAGGTTAAAAAGTTGCTGTGATAGGTCATGCTAGGCTACACATTTACAGCACTGTTGTAAGACAGACTGACAACGGTCTAGGCATTCAAAGCATTTTAACAGTGGAGTCTGAAGAACCAGTTTCAAATCTACTTTGAGTCTATACACAGCAACCAAGGTGCAACTTCACCATGTGCTTTTGCCACAAAAGAAAGGAGGAGGATAGTTTACATTTACACTTTGTCCATCCATTAACAATACTCCCAACAATCAGATCAGACACACAGGGACTGGTTACCTTTACCATGTGAGGAGTGTAGGAAAGGAAGGAAGGGAAAGTGGAACAGTAGCTGTACTTTTACCTTTAGTGTTCAACAGCACAAAAATCACAAAAATAACAGCTCAAAAAGGTCACACCACAAAACTGGAAATTGTAGATTGAAAATAACTTTTGGTCATGTGAACATCATAGGTAAGATGGCTGGGATTTTAAATAGATCTTAAAATCTAAAAAGACTTGTCTGACAAGAGAAAAACTCTGGACTGGATCACAGTGACTTATACTAAATGTTGGGAAGAAAATCTAGTAAACCAAAGCATTGAGTGCAATTAGTGGACAGATGTTAGTAGACCGAAAGATAACACAAAAAGCAAGCTAAACATCTCAAGGCCAAAATGCAGCACAGCTAAAACATGCATCATACAGTGGCTTTGCAAAGTATTAAGACCACTTCACTTTTAGTATATTGTACTATGTTGTAAATTAAAATTTAAATGTAAGAAATTGCTAAATTTCTCCATAAATCTATAGACAGTGACCCACAATAAGAGTGAAAACATATTTTTCTAAATGTACTGAAATTAAATTTATAAATAATAATTCACATAAATATTCAGACACCTAGTCTGGCAGCTACAACAGCTCTGAATCCTCTGGGGAAGTCTCTACAAACTTCTCACACCTAGCTTTGGGCAGTTAATCCCATTCTTCCTAGCTGATCCTTTCAAGCTCCATCAGAGTTCTAAGTCTGGGTAAGAACAGTAAGAAACTTGCCCTGGACCCACCCAATTATTGTCTTGACTGTTTGCTTCAGGTCATACTGATAATGTAAGCCATCAGTGAGCTGTCTTGCAGTCTTGTTGTCTCTGCTGCTGAGAAGAGGCCCATAGCATGATGCTGACATCACCATGCTTCACTGTAGGAATGGTTTTAACTGAAGAGCAGAGCCAGAATTTCATTAGATTGCAGATTCCTTGTCCTCGTGCTCTCAGATTCCTTTAAAAACTCCTAACAGACTGTGGCTTCCGTCCTACACTGTATCATACATGCCTGATTGATGAAGTTCTGCTAAGATATTCATCCTTCCACCAGGTTCTCCCATCTCTACAGAGGACTTCTAGAGCTCTGTTGGAGTCACTGTGGGTTGGTCTCTTCCCTGACCAAAGACCCTCTTTGTCTGGTAACTTGGTTGGCTCAGATGGCCAATGAGAGTTCTTTCATTTCACAGTTATTAAGGCTACTTTACAGCTTGGTGTTTGTCTTCACATGTAGTGTGAAGTATAGGACCATATATACGTTGTCCAGTTAATTCAGCTGCCACAGACATTCAAGTTCTAGACACATCTGAAGGTTCCACATCAAAGGATCTGAATAATGTAACTTCTTTTTTTATTTAAGTTTTTCTTACCAACGTCTTGCATGTGTTCACTTTGTCATTATAGCATAGTGTGTGTAGACTGATGGTCAAAAATATTTTAAATTAGATCTACAACACAGTTAAGTGTGCCAAAAGTGAAGGGGTGTCAATACTTTTCAATGTTACTATATATATATATATTTATATATATATATTTAAAAGACACAAAGACATTAGATGCTTAACTTGAAATGTTGCTACATGTAAAATGACACATAGGACAGAGATATGTTTGGTGGATATAGCATGGCATTCTAGGGTTATGAGCTAAAATGCATCAAGTAGCCTATAAGAAATCCTTGTAATACACTGTGCAACGCTAGAAGGAAAAGGTGCGTTTGTGATGTTGGGTATCTTTACAGTTTATCCTTATACTTATCACAAACAATTCCTCTTTAGTCATATAAATTGTGAGAAAAATAACTGCTGGTAGCCTGTAGGGTCCACAGAGGAAAAAAGAAGGACTGAGGGGAAGGGGCTTGTAATGTGTACCCGCAGATGGTTCAGCAGAGACCTCCTCCTGTAGTTCTTCTCCTGCAGCTTCAGCTAATATTGGAGCATGGTCCACCAGCTCCTCTGGGCTCTCTATAGGGGAGGAAACGTAGGTCACAGGCTCCGGGGCCAAGTCCACAGGTGCAGCTTCGACTACAGGTTCCACTGACTCTTCTAGAGGTGCAGCGCCAACCACAGGCTCCGCAGCAGCTTCTACAGGTGCAGGGGCCAAGTCCACAGGGGCAGCTTCAGCCCCAGGCTCCAGGGGCGCTTCTACAGGTGCAACTTCAACCACAGGCTCCGGGGTCAAGTCCACAGGGGCAGTCTCAGCTACAGGTGCAGCTTCTGCTACAGGCTCCACGACCACTTCTACGGGTGCAGCTTCTAATACAGGCTCCGCGACCACTTCTACGGGTGCAGCTTCTAATACAGGCTCCGCGACCACTTCTGCGGGTGCAGCTTCTAATACAGGCTCCGCGACCACTTCTACGGGTGCAGCTTCTAATACAGGCTCCGCGACCACTTCTACGGGTGCAGCTTCTAATACAGGCTCCGCGACCACTTCTACGGGTGCAGCTTCTAATACAGGCTCCGCGACCACTTCTACGGGTGCAGCTTCTAATACAGGCTCCGCATCCACTTCTACGGGTGCAGCTTCTAATACAGGCTCCGCGACCACTTCTACAGGGACAGCTTCTGCTACAGACTCTGCCACCGTTTCAACAGGGGCAGCTTTAAATACAGGCTCTGTGACCAAGTCCACAGGGACAGATTTAGCTACAAACTCTGCAACCGCTTCAACAGGGGCAGCTTCAACCACAGGCTCCGGGGCTAAGTCCACAGGGGCCATATTTACAGAAGCAGCTTCAATAGGGACGTGTTCAGGGGCAGCTTCCACAATTGGTGCATCTTCAACAGGAGCTTTAGCATTGGGAGCAGCAGATTCAGAGGCAGGGCCGGTGGCTTCGGCAAGATCTTCAGCTGGTGGAAAATCAATAGCTTCCACAACAACTTCAACTACTGGTACAGCTTCAGCGACAGCAGTAGTTGCAGCTTCAGAGGAAGTTTCTCCCAGATATCCAGCTCCTGCTGTTATGGCAGATTCAAAGGCCGTTTCAGCAGGCGGAGGCACTTCAGTGACCGGTGCGGCTTCAGCTGCTGAAGCATACTCAGGGTCAGCTTGTGTAGTAGGAGAGACCTCAAGCACTGTCCCACCAGCTTTTACAGCAGTGGTGGTGGCCACAGACTCAGGTGAAGCAGCAGAAGGCGTGGGCTGTGCAGATGGCTTCGCAGCTGCTGCTGCCGCTGCTGCCGCAGCTGCTGTTGTTTCTGGGCGAACTTCATAAGGCTTGTGCTGGACTAGTTTCTCTATATCGAAGTATGTTTTAGCCTGTTTTTTGTCTAAGATGGAGGAGGAGGGCAAGCAGAGAAGATGCATTATTGTTTAACATATGTACATGGCTGAATGACATCATGTTTACTATAATGCCACATTTAAAACATCCTGGGAGTCTGCATCTGATAGATGACATATTTTTGACCATAACAGCTTTATACTAAGATAAATGAAATATTTTATAAACTTTTTACCAAACCAATTGCGAAAAGCACCTGATCCTAGTACTAACATGTTCAACAGGCTTTGCAACAGCCCTGCAGCCTTGACCAAGCAGCTGCTGCACATTTTCTATTTGAAGATTCTACCATGGTATGGGACATGGGTGTTGGATTCTCACCCTTGACCTTTGCTGCACTTCGCCCTCTCACACCTCATCATGTCAAACACAGAAGCTAAACATTTCTTTAAATACCAGTTCATGTAGAGCAGAGAGGATCCTTGTCTTCAGTATCTTCCATGGCTCACTTTTTTTTAACAGTGTTGGCCTCTGCATCACAGTGGAGTGTAGCAGTACAGTACCACAGAGTCTAGCACAGTAGAGCACAGCAGGGATGTGGAGGGCTGGACAGAGCAGAGTGGACCGACTAACTTTGTAGTTGCATATTGTAGTGTGTTATTTTTGTTAAATATGTTCATCTTAAGCAGTGTTCTGCCAGTCTGAGTTACATGTTTTATGCAGTGATGGACAAATGTGGACCTCTTTATGATCCTTATACACATGTGGAGTTTTTGTGACAGTATGGGAGACAGGCATTACCATGGCTGTAGAAATCATTAAACATGAGAACAGTTAGCTGCCCTACAGAGAAGAGGCCTGCACTATGGCCAAACATCTCTGGGTTCTGCTCTGCCATTGTGTTAAGTGTAGCACAGAGACTACAGAATTTTGGGATTGTCTAATGCCTGTGTAAAAGAAGCATGTAGATTCTCATGTAGGATCACCAATGCATATTGCCAGGATGTGTATGTGACTGTTTACATGCAATAAAAAGAAATCTGATTACCCAGGGAAATCAGGAAATGAGTTTACATGCTCTGAAAAAGTTTCTTTACTAGAAATCTGCGTATGTATTTAACACAACAGTAATCTGATTTCTCCTAACCTTAATCTGCCTTGGTCTTATTTTTGAAAAGGTGGTTCACAAATTTTAAGTCTATAGACACAGAGGAGACTACTTCCCTGTGTGTTTGTGTTTTTTTGTGTCCGTATCAGTAAGCTGACCGCTGGATAACCAGAGCTCCATTTCACAGTGCGAACTGTGTAAATTAAAGAAATACACAGTGAAAAGTGAATTATTTAGACATGTAGAGGGCACTCTGTGTTAGTTTTAGTTTTAGTTGGTCTTTTCATTCAATCAGCCACTCCACCCAGCTAATAATAATAGATGGTGTCTGGACATTTCATCCATGTATACATGCAGCAGAAGAGTAATCTGATTTCTCCTCTCTCTTGGGCTTATTTTGGAAGCATGGCTCACAGTTTAACTGTTTAGAGACAAAGGAGACTGCTTCTCAACGTGTTTTGTTTTTCTTTTTTTTGTGTGTTGGTGTCAGGGAGCTGACAGCCCTGAGAAAGAAAAATGCACACATTCATTCTGCCAATCTTCTCAGCTGACAGAGGTGTCGGCAGCCTTTTTACGCACATGTGCTCTTTTTTTAGGCAACTGGCTGACAAGAAACTAACTGACCAGGTGGATCCATTTCCTCATTACTTCAAGACAAATGAACCAAATAAAAGGTGTGCAGTTGTTATCAGGTATTAAGTTGTATTTGGCAGGTGTTTGACAGGAGTTACCGATGTGAAATCCAAAGAGATCTCAATGCAAGTGACTGACTTCATCATTAAGCTAAAAAAACAACAACAAATCTATAAGAGAGATAGTAAAAACCTTAGGCATGGCTAAATCAACAGTCTGTTACATTCTTAAAGCAGTATCCTTATAGCAGATAGCAGAATCCTTCCCTTGGAAATAATGTCAATTTTTGAATTGTGCTAATGTGTTCTCTTTGTTATTTGTGTTGTAATGGTTCTTTCCTTTCCTTTCTTTGATGAGAGAGCAGCTGTAACAGGCAAAACAACTGTTTTTGAAGCATCCTGTCCCATTAGAAGCATCCTGTCTCAAAGTGATGATGAAAAACTAGTTCATGCATTTGTTACTTCTAGACTGGACTATTGTAATTCCCTTCTAATAGGATGTCCCAGTAATTCCTTAAAAAGCCTCCAGCTGATCCAAAATGCTGCAGCCAGAGTTCTGACTGGAATTAGTAAGATAGATCATATTTCTCCTACATTAGTTCCCCTCCATTGGCTCCATGTAAAATCCAGGATAGAATTTAAAATCAACATCAACAGAAGCTAAGAAGACTCCGGAGAAGGTATGCATAACATTGTCAACATCTAAAATAAAGAGACTCTTTCATGAATGTAAATACAGAGAGTTTACAACAAATTTTTAAACCACTGGTAACATTCAAAAGCAGAAAAGCCAAATTAGACTTTGCCTGAAAACATCTAAAAAAATCTCATGTTCTTGAATCTGATTCTTTGGACTGATGAAACCAGGATTACTTTGTACCAGAATGATGGGAGAAAAAAAGTATGATAAGAACTTTGTTGCTGAAGTCACTCAAGACAAAAAACAGAAAGACCCACAAACAAGGAACAACTGAAGGTGGCTGCAGTGAAGGTCTGGCAAAGCATCGCAGGAGAAGAAGCTCAGAATTTGGTGACAGTCATTGGCTGCAAAGCATTTTCATCTAAATATTAAAATTGTTATATTTATGGTTAACTTTCTAAAATAAAGCTGAAAGTCTACACCAAATACTTCTGGATCTAAGTGTACGCCAAGTTAATCAGCTCTTGCAAATAAACACAAAACTGGATAAAAAAGATCCACACTAATGGAATATATAGTATATAAAGTATACTGATGTTTCAAAATAGAGCATGTTTCTTCCTCCACTAGTTCAGTTCACGCTTGTACCACTGTCTGACGGGGCAGCTTCAATCAAGAGTTGATTACAAATCAGCCACTGTTTAGTTATAGTATCTGTGAAACCTACCTGTGTTGTTTCTTTGAGAGTTCTTGGAACGCCCAGATTTTGTGCCATAGGCAACAGCACCAGGTGCTCTGCTGAGGGTACTCCAGCTGCCAGCTTGCAAACACTGACAACACACAAACACACCCACATGTTGTTTTCAGTTCAGTAACTAAACATTGCCAAAAGGCTCAATATATATATATTTTACAATAAACACTATGACCTTAAACCAAGACACTGAAATTTATATTATGATGACCCCTTGTGGTGTTTATGTGACTTAGTATTTGTTATACAGAGCAGGTTCTTAACAAGGCCTTAACCTAAAGCTGAAGCAATGACAGAACAACAATACCCCGTGTGTTTCTGTATTAATATAGACTTAAACCCCTTCAAATTAAGAATTGGTTTGTCAGTGCCCCAGTTCTATAAGTCAACTCATTTTTGCTGACACTGAGAACAGAAACACTGCAAATATGATTTCAGATGTCGTCCCACTGGAGGACTGCCAGCAAAGTCATTGACTCGTTAGGTTTTATAGACCATACCATTCAATTTACGTTTCCTATAAACATGCATCAAGGTAGGGAAACACATCTAATCCCAGACTGTATGACAGTTTTTCATAGGTTCTATGGCTTTAAACTGATGTCTGATGTCGCAGCAGGACTTGTTTTGACTGTGCCACTGGTATGTCAGCAGGGTGCAACGGGCTAAAAGAAACTGCCTAATCCAGTGTTCTCACACACACACACACACACACACACACACACACACACACTTCCAAGTAAACATGTCAAGAACAATTTTTATGGATGGACAGCTTTAAGTGTAATCACAGACTCGCTAACCCTGCTCATACATGCCCACAACCTGTCACATGAAAATATCAATCTCAATCACTGCAGAAAGTCAAAGCCTCTGGCAAAACAGCTTCAGCTGTCCTGTGGTTCTGGTTTAAGCCTGATCCACAATGGAGTGCAGCTAGCTAAAGTTAACACTGAAGCTGTGAGGTTACAGTGGAGAAGACACAGACAAACAGCTGCTACCTTGACGAAATGTTCCCAATAATGTGGCAAACAATTTTTTAGTTTTTGTTGTTATTTTCAGTTATTACCTTGACACAGCCCAGTCGTCCAATCCTCAGAAAGGAAGCCGCCATCTTTCTGTGCAGCCTGTGCTGGCATTCAGTGAATACATAACGGTCAGTCAAGGCAATAATAATAATGTAATTAAGACATCTAACCAAATTGCAATTAGCAACCTCAGCAAAAAACTACAGTCACAATATAAAAAACTGCTGCAACGTGTTTAACCTGAAATTAAAAAAGCATAAGAACACAACGCAGGTATGACACTAAACGTGTAACAGGTTGTTACCTTTTGCTTATACCAGGATACGGTGAGCTCCTCTTCTTATGGTCAGTGATCCAGCAGCAGCTCACAGCGCTTTACCAGCTTTTATGTAACACATGAACATGACAGTGAACGCCCCCTTCGTGACAAAAGCCTGCATGTACTGCCCCTTATGAATCTGTCAGACTCAATGATTTTTAAATGGGTCACATATTCGTTCATGCTGAATGGGTACAGGTGCCCTTATGATACAGCAATGGTATTAAGAAGTTTTTGTCGTCATGTAATAAGAAGAAATGTTTAATTTCCACTTTTTTTTTACCGTTTAAAAGACTAAACGCGTGTCTTCTAAATAGAAAACACATTTCCACTATGTAGCCTTGTGTACATTTTGTACTTTCTCATGTGGGCGTGCGTTGAGTTCTTAGTGACGACAATTGTGCGCGACAAAATACGCCTCTCCGCGTGAGCTGTCATGGCTGCTGTGTTCAGTGGAGAGTGGTTTGTTGCCACCTGCGACAAGAAACTTGTAGCAGTTCACAGCAAACGGACCAGGTTGGAATGGTTTTAAAAGTGTACTTAATTACTCAGGACTTGGTTGTAGACAGGACATGTTGCTTTGTTGACTAGCTGTGCTAGCTAGCCGCTATAAAATGACTGCCGTTAAGATTCCAGATTCCAGGATTACACAGGTTTGGAAAGCATGGTAAATGAATTTTCCATTGGGCGGTAATCCCGCATTTAACTGAGTATTAATAACTAACTCGCTTCATCATTGTTGTCTTATTCTATATTGGCTTTATCTAACACGTGATGTGGTCAGAAATTGCTAATGTCATCCTATTGTGTGAGGAGCAGTAATTAAGTAAGTACTGTAACGGTAATTAAATACTAAATATTAAAGTATAATTTTGATGTACTTGTATTGGAGTATTTCCACATCACGTTACAGCCTTCATTCCAAAAACGATGCGACAGTGTAAAATCTACATAGAAACATAATGCAATGATTTGCAAATCTCATAAAACCATCTTTTCTTTACAATAGAACATAGGAAATATCAAATGTTAAAGTGAAATGGGAAATGTACCATTTTAAGAAAAAAATAAGGAAAATTTTGAAATTGATGGCAGCAATAGAGGGAGAAATTTTTGACAGCTCAGTTTTACACACGTAGAGTCTTAATAATAAAAAAGTCTTATGTATTGTCATGGATGAAGCAGCTGTCAGGACATAAAGTGTGAAATCCAACTTGACCTTAACCAGCCTTTAAGCTTGTACTATCAGCAGTATATAGTGCAGTGCACAAATTTTAGATGTACTTAAAAAAAAAATGTGTTTAAAAAAAGAGTAGTTAGTTTTTAGTTTGTGTAATCATACCACCTCTGGTTGGAAGCTAGTGTGGCAGATTTAACTCTTGCATGGTTGTTTGTTGTTTGGAATTATTTAGAAAGATGAACTAGACAGTCACAACCCTGCAGCTTAATACAGAAATATAATAATTCCTCAGTGTTACTAAAGTGAAGCAGCAACATGCAATAACTCATATCAGATTTAATACATCATAATTTCATTGCAGTCTTTTTATATTATTCCAGAGAACCGTTTGTGTTTGACTGCAGCACTGCTGAGAAGAAACCCAAGAATACAAACCCCAAAGATGACAACACCAGGTAAATACAGGCAGATAATTTGTGTTTGTTTTATAAGAGGTAAAACTTAATCATTTATTAAGGAAAATGTCTACATAAGGATAAGTAGTTAAAAAAAACATCAGTAAAAAAGATCTGAAGGTTTGGTGGGATTCAGTGTCAGTGGGACAAGTGAAAATGCAGGACTTGTCTGTCTCATCAAAACCATTATGGTGCCCTTGACCAACTGCTCCAGTGAAGATGGCCTTGTTATACATAGGTTACAAACAATTCAAACAAATACATAGATAATGGAAACAGTAAAGATGGAGCACAATTGGCATATGAAGAGTCATTTTAACATGTATACCTTTTCTCATTTGTTATCAGTGATTGTGGCTCAGAGGAAACAGGAAGTGACAGAATCCTAGCCATTGCTATATCTCCTTCTGGAAAGCTGGTGGCATTGACTGATGACACCAAGAGACTGGTTCTGTTTCAGTGTGAACCTTCATGGCAGTGTATCAGCGTCAGGTACACTTCCACTCTGTTCTCCAGTAACATTCTAAACATAATGAGGAACACTGGCTGGTGTGCTAATAATAGCTCTATCTGTGCGTGTGTGTGTTTGTCTTTATTGCAAAGGTGGGTGGTCAGGAGGTGCACATCCCTGGTGTTCAGCCAGGCTGAGGACCAGCTGCTGGTGGCTGACAAATCAGGAGATGTGTACTCCTTCTCAGTGTCAGATCCACAGAGGGAGGGTGAGCTAAAGATGGGCCACTTGTCCATGCTGCTAGCTGTGGTAAGGAATCCACATGGACACTGACCAAATTACAACTGTAGTCCAGGGACTTGTATAAATACGTACTGTATACATTTATAAGTCCTGTAGAGACACCTGTGTTGCTGTGGTCCTGGTCAGCATCAGGAGCAGCTATGGCCAACATTTGTTGATCTTCTCCTCCTTCAGAAGCTAAATTGACTAGACTAGTGACTAGAGAGAAAGACTCAGTTCAGAGAGATGCTAATTCAGTGATGATCATTTTTATTTTCAGTGTTGGCTGTAGTTTGTGCTGCTGGTCAATTGTACCATTTCCTCAGGATGTGCCTGCTGCAGTTGAGTGACTAAATACTTGCCCTCTTCTGCTGCCTTTCAGACCATGTCGCTGGACGACAGGTACATCATCACAGCCGACCGTGATGAAAAGATCAGAGTGAGCCACCTCATGTGCCCTTACAACATCCAGTCCTTCTGCCTGGGACACACAGAGTAAGCAACCAAACCTAAAGGAGTAGACATGCTCCAAAGTCAAGCAGGTGTACAACAGTACTTTAGTAAGAGATTCATTTGTTTCTCAGCTTTATGTATACTGTTGCTGTTGTCCTGCTTTCTCTCAGGTTTGTCAGTGCCTTGCTGGTCCCGTCAGGTCACCCACACTATCTGCTGTCTGGATCAGGGGTTTGTGTGTTACCCATCTTTTTATTTTTCAAGAGCTACAAAAACTAATGTACCTTCTAAGGTTTATTAGGAAAAAAACTTAATTTAACATTTCACACAAGTTTTTCTCTGATCATAGACCTTTCAGTAATTCAAATCTTGTGACGTATGTTTTTTCTATCATACTAATCTTTGTATCTGTAGTGAGATGATTGCTTTAGGAAAATAGGGTGATGTAACTGTCACAACCAGAAAAACACATTCAATTCGATACAGTTTAGTTTATTTATATAGCGCCAAATCACAACAAAAGTCATCTCAAGGCACTTTACAATGTAAGGTTTAAGACCTTACAATACAACTAAATAGTAGGGAAAACCCAACAAATCCCCCTTTGAGCAAGCACTAGGCAACAGTGGAGAGGAAAAAATCCCTTTTTTCAGAAAGGAAGAAACCTCCAGCAGAACCAGGCTCAAGGTGGCAGGCAGGCAGAACTATTGAAGAGAGAAGCCACAAAGTTAATACGAGGCAGTGGTATCGTTCAGAGTCACCTAAACCAGCTCTAACTAAAAGCTTCATCAAAAAAGGAACGTTTTAAGTCTAGTCTTAAAAGTAGAGACAGTGTCTGCTTCCCAAACCTGAACTGGGAGCTGGTTTCACAGTAGAGGAGCTTGATAGCTAAAGGCTCTGCCTCCCATTCTACATTTGGAAACTCTGGGAACCACAAGTAGACCTGCACTCTGAGAACGAAGTGTTCTGCTGGGATGACATGGTACTATGAGGTCTTTAAGATATGAAGAGGCCTGATCATTAAGTGCTTTATAAGTGAGGAGAAGAATTCTATTCTAGATTTTACAGGGAGCCAATAGAGGGAAGCTAATGTAGGAGAAATATGATCTCTCTTACTAATTCCAGTCAGAACTCTGGCTGCAGCATTTTGAATCAGCTGGAGGCTTTTGAAGTAGCCACTAGGACATCCTATTAGGAGGGAATTACAGTAGTCCAGTCTAGAAGTGACAAATACATGGACTAATTTTTCAGCATCACTTTGAGACAGGATGCTTTTAATTTTAGAGATATTTCTCAGGTGGAAGAAGGCAGTTCTAGAGATTTCTTTTATATATGAGTTAAAGTAGATATCCTGGTCAAAGATAACTCACATTAATGCTAGACACCAGTGCTAGGAGTTTTTTGGGGCCCAAATAGAATAACCTCTGTCTTTGCAGGACATCCAGGCCTTTATGTCTTTTAAACATTCTTAAAGTTTGACTAAGTGATCTATTTAATTTGGTTCAATGGCTAAATATAGCTGAGTGTCATCCGCATAACAATGGAAGTTTATAGAATGTTTCCTAATAATACTGCCTAGGGGAGACATGTATAAAGTGAAAAGTATTGGTCCAAGCACAGAACCCAGTGGAACTCTGCAACTAACAGAACATAATCACAATTCTAAACATTGGATATCATGTATAATACAGATATTTCTTTTTCTTGGGTTCTTAGTTCACAAAATGATCTGTCAACACAAACTAAAACATCAGCTCTACAGACAGTTATAACAATTGGACCCATGTCAGTCATCAGTGCCTGAAGACTGAACAGTGGTAAATCTCACACTTGATTAAATCATTGCTTGATTTAGGTTGTGTATCAATCTGCATTTTGTCAAGTACTGATTTGTCTTTGATTATCATGTGGGGCCTTTTAGTGACAACTTCCAATTGAGATCAATCTGCATCCTTTAAGCGGTTAAATGGTATGTTCTCAGCTTCCTGCACCTCTTCATCTTAGTTACTTTAGCATCTGAACAAATGAGTATTGGTGTGGCTGACATGACTGGAATACAGTCATGGCTAGTGGTTATTTAAAATTATAAATTTACAGAAATAATCCATAAGAATGTGTGTATATGTGTACAGTATACTGTATGTTTGCAGTTCAGCCTCAGCACCCAGATGAAGAGTCCCTAAAAGGATCCCTGTTGGATCCCTAAGTAGGTTTCCACAGTGAATCTGCACATTGTCAGCAGTCAGCACTGGCAAAGTGGGAGTCTAAAACTAAAGATGGAACAAACAGCCTTATGCCTTGTCTCACAAGCTCAGTACACACAAATACACATCCATCAGTCATCAAAATGCATCTGTCAGCATTCAGTGAAGTGTGCCGAGATGAGTGAGGTAGTCAAAATTATTGTAGCTTGCCAAAGTGTTTGCACCCCCCGTCAGCCTTCCAGAATAATTGGATGTACTGTACAGTTTTTTCCTTGCTGTTTCCAAGACTGTACACACATGTGCTTATTTTCCCTGTGACACAAACATGAAAATGGACAACGCACAAATTTGTTTGTGTGAAAGTTTTGTAGGTAGTTACACAAAGTCACCAGTTAGGGTTTGTGGTGCAGAATAAGGTGAGAGAGAGGAAAATACAGATAGCACATATTAATGGATGGATGCCTCATCTGTGACCCATTAATAATACAAGTGAATCAATGGAGTAAAAGAAGTTCTATATGAAATTAAATAACATAGATCCAGACAGACCAGGCCGATACAGGGGATGCAGGAACATTAGCTGACAAAATCACCCTCCCGGTACAACAAAATGTATCTAAGAGCCTGAGGGACTGACTGATGAGCATTTTAGGAAGCAATTACCCAGCTCGTCTTTTTGGGTAATTGGAGATGGAAAGTATGATAGTCATTAGCAGCTGCCGTTTTCTTGTCACTGCTGCAAAGGACAAAGAAAAAAAAAAGAGATGTAAATGAAAATAGATGAAAATATGCAATTCAACTAGAAAATTCATAGAAACCAAAAAAAGACCAAAATGACAACAAAACAAATTAACAGCACAGGATTCATATTTTCCTATTCAGTCCTCTTTGTCAGTTCAACCTCTGCCAGCTGATGTTCACACTCACTTCTCCAGTATAAATCTCATGTAGTCAGGATACGGAGGACAAAAGACCAATGTGATGAATTAAAGTAATTCGACAAAACGTATTGAGTGGATGATAAAGGGAAATATTATGTCGGTAGGTATATGTGACCAGACACTCTCTCTCAAAATATATCATCACATCTAACAAAAGAGAATCTTTGAGATCTTTTAGCATGCCTTACTTTGTCAGACAGCTTTTATGGGAATTCTTAATTCAACAGGTCAAGCAGTAATCAGACCTGGGTGTGGCAAGTGAAACTGAACTCAGCCTTCCAGAAAATGTGGTTAATCACAGTTGCAATTATGATAATAATGTACTTTATTGATCCCTATGGGGAAATTGTTGTTTGGACAGCTCCACATAGAGGAAATGGGAATCACACCAGGATTGAGGGTTAACCAGGGTTAACGATCACTGGGTTGACAGACGACTGCTCTATCAACTGAGTAACATGCCACCCCAACAGACATAAAACCACTCCCATCACATTTTCAAAGAGGGCCAGGCAGGTTTGCAGCTTTTTTCCCTTAATAAATGAAATAATAATTATTTAAAGACAAAGGATTTTGTATTTACTGGAATTATCTTTGTGTAACATTAAAATTTGTTTGATGATCTGAATCATTTAAGTGTGCACAAATCAGGAAAATCACAGTACTGTAAAGCCTGGTTCCTAATGTACCATTACAACACATTGTGACAATACTATACATTTACTATAGCCACAAAGATGATTGTTTCTGCCACCATTGTGAATAAGAATCCTTAAGTTAGCTTTTCGTAACCAAGGAGGGTTTCTGGGACTGTTCAGAAGCTATTTTGGCCATCTACATGGTGAGTATTAAAACATAAGACTTACAGCTCAGAGAATCAACAGCTCCAAAAGATAAAGGACACATCATCCTACTAAAAATGACTTGGCATGAGCTCAGTCCTGCCCAGCTAAAATAAGCTTCTGCCATGCCTGGGATGATTTCAATATGGTCCAAATGTTCTACTTAAGGAAGGCTGAAGCTGCTTGGAAGCACAGAAAAGTTTAACCACGCCTGCTGTTGCTGCCTTTCTTCATCTTCCTCTCTCTCTAAGGCTGTCATGACAGTTTGGCTGGA
>OMLM01004319.1:31963-57404 GCA_900302695.1 Helostoma temminkii | reverse complement strand
GACTCTTAACTACTAAGACATAGGATATAGGGGGAAAAAAAGGAGGTCAGTTCAGTCTATTGTGTCATGATCACAATAATTATTTACATAATTTTATATAAAATAATTATTTTCGATACCAATAATATGGAATTTCACAAAGGCATGGCCTCACATCTCCCTGTACTGTATAGGACAATTATTCAGTACTACTATAGTAGCATCAAATACTGGTTTGGATTTTCATTTGATTTACAATATATTATAGTTGGTTGCTTTTTATATAAGAGTCACAAAAGCACATTCCCACAAAAGTGTTTTCTATGAAAGAAAATTGCCAAGCAAATATGCAAAAAGCAATGAATACATATACAAATTGTAGATATATAAACATCTAGCAGACCTTTACATGAATATAAATATATACAGACACAGAGAACATGCAATACAGATAAACAATCTATGGCACAAAATCACACATCAAGTCTTAAAAAGCCTGGAAAGCAACCACCTCGGGGGGAGCAATCCTGAGCTCTCTCATACAGTCACACATGCATAAATTCAAGTGCTATCAAAAATAAATAACTTTAGGAATACACAGATATGCAAGCAAACATTCACAGGCTACAGTGCACAAAAAGCATTTACTAAAGGCTGAATACCAAACAAAATACAGAAGATGTTGTCTCTGTAGTCTAGATGCTGTAAAATTAAACTATGCAGTTTTGTTTTGAGTTTATCTGTTAAAGTTGAGCAAGAAATTATGAATTCACAATATGCTACAGATATGAGCATCAGCTAAATGCAAAAACTATTTAATGCAAGGTTTTCACCTCTCCACCTGCATGCAGGAGACTAAATATCTGTCTCTGGCTGTTTATATCTGATGCCTCTTTGATGACACAATTACTCCTCAACACCTTCAATCTTAATTTAGTGACATCCCAGGTCCTTCACTTTTCTGACCGTGTGTGTTTGTGTACGCATATACAGCCTAAGGACATTCATGCAACAACTGCAGTACTTGTGATATGGCTGAATGTATGTGAGTGTGTGAGCATGTGTGAGGGTTTGAGCAAGTGTGTGCACATGTAGGTGTGCATACTGTATGTGGTGTGTGAGAGAGAGAAAGAGAGTCATCCTATTGCTCCTGCCAGCATCAGACATATCCTCAAGGTCACAAATCAGGCCAGGTGGCCATTTGGAAAGATTAAGGACACATTCCTAAAAAAAGAGAAACCTTTGATTTATCATATCATGACAGCAGCCTCCTTGTTACAGAAGGACAACAGTAAGGGGTTAGGGAGTGGAGGATTTCAGCATACACCCAAGGGTTTTTCACACAAGACTTACAGTCTCTCTTAAGTCCTTCTATGTTACACCCTGAAATGATGGTGGTGAAAGCAAAGGCGGCATATGATGAGGAAAAGTGGAAGAGTGAAAGCGAAGGGGGAGGGAAGTAAGAGGCTGAGTGTAAGCAAGAGAGAGACATTAAACCCCCACTAGTTCCCCCTGACAGATGCTAGCTGAGACGGCATGCCAGGGAGGTGTAGTCTTAAGGTGACAGGACCTTGCCATTGTGAACAAAATTGATATTGTGATATGGCTAGAGGAGTACAGAGGCAGATTCCAATGACAGAGTCACGAATGAGAAATAATCCTCCTAACACTACTATCTCACAACTATTGTGAGACATGCTTTTACTGCCTTGTAAGACTGGAAGAAGGGGAGAGGGAAAAAAAGAGGGAAGGGGAAAATATCGAAGGAAGAGGGGCATGCTGCAGCAAAAGCCACACTGATTAATCCCCTTCCTCCTCCTCATTTTGAGTTCCTCCTAACTGAACAGAAATATTCTCTATCCTATCTCATAAATCTGCAGGTTCCTAGATAGTTAGACGAGAGCTGACATTCTGTAACTGCTCCTTATGCTGCTAATATACGATAAAAAAAGCTTCACCCAAAAGGAAGGCAGGTGGTATCTATTTTGTGCGCACGCACGCGTACACACAATGCTGAACATGGATTGTGTATTGTCATGGTTTACACAGAAGATGGGAACTGTGCCAAATGCAGAGTCATAGGTACCTTTTCCCTTGTGTACAAAGAGGGGCCTGGGCAGACAAGGAGAGGTGGTGGGGCTATTCTGTGGTGAGAAGCAATTAATTTGGAACGGCAGCACTAGAAGCTGGGAGGGTAGACTTAAATGGACCACATCCAGCTACACAGACTAGGCGTAATTGTTTGATTGATTGGCTGCAATTGGAAGGCATATTTCTGAAGGCCCTCTACGCCAATCAATGAGTCAATGAGCGCTTCGCCAAACCTCGCAGCTTCCTGGTCTTGCAATTCAATTACCATAGAGGCATTGGTGGCCTCTGCCTGCGATCGTGTTACAGCCCTGGAGACACAACTTTACGCCACCTCTTTGCTACTCATTTAACTAGGAGCTTATTGCGGCAGATACAGGCTAGGGGGCAGGGTGTGCAAACGAGGGGAGGGGCTGAGGAGAAGCAAAAGGGGCGTGGAGGATGGCTTTATTAGATTGGTAACAAACACTACATTCTATATCGGACACAAATTGAGTTGTCCTCCTAATCTGTCATTTAAACAAATTATCTTGGGTGGTGATGTATCAGCAGTATGGCTCTACTCCAGGGGATTGAGGAAAGTGGGAGGGAAGGGGGAATAGGGGGGAGGATGGGCAATGATGGCAGTCTGAGGATAATAGAGACACAGGGGAGATTGACACTTTGTCAGAAACGCAATGGAGGGGGTAGAGATGGTGAAAGGTCACTGGGGGCACTTAAGAGCAAGAAATAGGAACATGTGGTACATCACAATAATTTCCTTTAACCAGACCAGCTGGGTCCAAAGGAGAAGACAAATACTCAGAGTGGAAACAAACTGTTCTCTCTTTTAAAAAAGCTAACCACTCTGGATCACTAAGCGGAAGACACACAGCTATATGTGTACTATTTTATACAATACTGCAAAATGACAATGTTATAACGACAAGTTTGGTAAATCTAATATCAAATAAGCTGTAATTACTTATTGTGCTGAAAAACATAGGACAAACAGAAACCACAAACTTTACTTTGTGTGTGTAAGACAACAAAAAGTTGTCCCTTGACTTATTTGGACAAATATTGTGTTTCGTCTATATGTTTTACATCGCACAGTAACATTAATGCTGTTACCTGATGGCATGAAGAAAAAAATGTGCATTTTTCTCTAAAGTTTATTAAGACAATATCCAAAGCCAATCAAAGATGGAGGTGATCTGGTATTTTGGGTCAATCTGTTCAGTCAGAACAGACTGGGATAGGGGAAAGGGCTCAAATGACTCTTTTACTTAAGGCCAGATAGGCTGTCTTCTGTCAATGTACAGCAGACCTAGAATAAAATATAAACTCTAAGCTTAGCATAACATATTCACTTTAATAGAGCTTGCTGAGACATGAATAAGGGCCCAGTGTCTCAATGGGACAAGAAACATGACAGCATCAGGACAAAGTAACATGTCTGCCAAATTTCGAAATACACTGGAATCGCATGGGATCTTGTATTTATATAATGAAATGTCAGAAATGTGGCAGTTTAGCAGCATCATGTTTTGTCCTAATGTTGCGCTACAATAATCTCTAAAGTTTCCCAGTGTCCATTTCTTTTACTTAAGTCACATTCCAGTACAATGAAAAAGAATCTACATGAGACACAGTGCCGATAAAAGAGCACATGCACAGTAACATCACAAAGCTCTGAACAGCAGATCAGGGCAGGTCTCATAGGCTCGCTGCTTGCTTTTGACCCCCCAACCCCTGGAGCTTCACTTAAGTGGCCCGGCTCTACCCACCTCCTGCATCTTCTGACCCTTCACCTCTCTCTGATGCTGAGTACACATTATCCAACTCTGCTGACTCAAAGAAACAAATGCTAAAGGTACAAAGTTTGCCTTCACATCATCATACCTGCAATTTACATGACGTCAGGCTTTATCTGCAGAGCTGTCTCTCCTCCATTTTTTCCATTAAGTATTAATTCAAAAAGCTTGTGGAAAAAAGCAAGGAACATGTGTTGTAAGCTGCTCTAGCTGTGCTGTAATGTGTCTCATAGAGTGCAACAAGTAAAACCAAAGCTAGAGCCTTTTCGCATCACACATATAAAATGCAACAATAATCATGAACAGTATAGCTTTAAGTTAGAAAGTGTACCAAATTACACTAAAGAATACTCTATATCTTTAGTGAATCTTCAACATTTATTTTTCTCCAAAATACCCTATTGTATTACCCCAACATGTTAGGTCAACCACAGTGATACCAGTCTATACTATACAGTCCTGCACGAGACTCTGAGCAGCATCTATTTCCAGGCCTAATAAAAACCCCAACAACACATTAACATCTCAGTTCACTGCTAACACAGTGAGGGAAACTGATTATTTTCCAGAACGTATTTGATGCTTGGGACTCACAAATTTAGAGATTTTTTCTCCTAATTGCTTCAGTGCATTGGATAAGTGAGTAGTTTTTAGGCATGCTGGGGAAAAGCACATCTCAACCCTGAATACACTTTTCACTTCAAGCAGGGAAAAAAAACAACTGTGTTGAAGTTGGGTCTCATCAGAAAACAAATGTTCAGACTCCAGAGAGAAAATGCAATTGTGGTCATTTGATGCAGCAAGTTGCTTTTGTTAGTATTTATATGTGAACAAGTGTATATGCTCTTCTTGAAATTATTCTCAGTGACCACTGAAATATGAATGCATAGTTGCACTGCTATCCCACACACAGTGCTTCTGTAGTCAATGTTTTACCACAATGAGCTGTGGCAAGAGAATTATTTATTATTATCATTGTTATCATTGTTATTATTATTATTATTATTATTATTATTATTACTGTCGGCCCAGGGTCTTTCTGTGTGGAGTTTGCATGTTCTCCCCGTGTTTGCGTGGGTTCTCTCCGGGCACTCCGGCTTCCTCCCACAGTCCAAAGACATGCAGTCAGGTTAACTGGTGACTCTAAATTGCCCGTAGGTGTGAGTGAGAGTGTGCATGGTTGTTCGTCTATATGTGGCCCTGCGATAGACTGGCGACCTGTCCAGGGTGTGCCCCGCCTCTCGCCCGTAAGCTGGCTGGGATAGGCTCCAGCACTCCCATGACCCCTGCGGGGACTAAGCGGTATAGAAGATGAATGAATGAATATTATTACTGTCACTAATTGTCAGTAATCCCAAACTGATGGCAACAGGACATTGAGATGGCTGATCTCAGGACATAATTGGATTCTGCCAAAAATAAATAAAATAAAATAAAATAAAATCATCCAAGGCTTAAACTGAATGAAAGTCAGAGTGGTTTTATACACTGTACATGTTAAAAAATGTGATGGACATATGTCTGGTTTTAGTAAAAGTACCAGTACAACACAAATGGTCCTTGTGATTAACATATAACACATTATTAAATTAATATAATGCATTAAAGCAAAATAACTGTTGTAGGTGCTTGATGTGAAGCTAAATTTTACTACAACTATGGTAGATAAAAGTACCTCAAATATTTCACTCAAATAGTTAAGTGAAATATTTACAAGTTATGTTATGTCATTGGTGGACAAAACTATTAAACTGTGCTAATCCCATTCACTAATGTTAACTGTTATATACATTTTATGTGGCCAAACTAATATTCAGTTTCCACTGCGGACAATTTTGTGGTCAAAGAGTGACCCTAGGAAAGCAAAACACACTGAACAGTCTGTCTGAAAGAGCCAGGTGAATGCCAGTGTTATATTTTTTTGTTTCATTGTCCACATTGCCTCTCTGATTTCTTGTGGTATTAATCAGTTAGAGACTAGCCAAGTCGACATCAGTCGTAGGATTAAAAAAAAATAGCATCCAATCAGTCTCTTAAACAATATATCATTCAGCTTCAGTTTTTCTACCATTTTAGAAAAATTATGAAATGATTAAAAGAGAAATTCAGAACATGTTTCTTGATTATAGACCTTTTAGAGCAACCAACATACAGTTTACTGTACATGTTCTTTTGTATAGTAAGCTTTTAATATGCAATGTGAAAAAGTCAAAACCACCAACACACTTTCACACATTCTTTGCTTTCTGTCATTCGCACCCCCTCCTCTTTCCACTCTCTGCAGTGTACAATATGTAATTCCAGGCACAGAACACTCTCTACAACATTTAAATTAACATCAGTATTATATTTACCTCACCCACACATGGTGGCCACTGGCTGACCATGTGTGGGTAGAATAACTGGACACTTGCTGACACTGATTCACCTGCAATATTTGCGTGGGACCTGACTGAGGTGCAAAGTACTAAACAAAAGGATAATGCAGAATAGAAAACGCATGGCTTAGCTTATAAAGACCATAGGAGGAGTGACACCGAGAGGCGGGTCACTTCACTGTAAGGCAGCTGAAAATAGGGGTGTGTGAAAAATTCAATGACCCATGGTTTATGAAACCAGCAAATTAAACTTTAGAGTGGGCTGAGGCTTATTATTTTTGAATATTTTTTTGAATATTTTTTCCTCTTTTTACCTACCATCTCAGCTATCCCAGTCCAATCCAGATACTGAAAGTGTCTCTTTAAACCTACACACAGGCCTGGATGACAGGCCACCCTCCTCCCTTTTGTCTGATCTAGGAGAAAGACCATTGCTGTTGTTTCAGCTGCATTGCAGTCATCCTGAACACGTCCATATTTCACTGGGGAAAAGAAGAAAGATTGAAGAAGAAAAGGGAGCTGAGGACAGCAGCAGAGCTGAAGAAAAAGAAGAGATGTAGACAAGAGTGTACTTTAAAGAGCAACAACAAAGCACAACAAAAAGGAACAGAAAAAAAGGACCGATGAAGAAGCTCAGTTGATTGTGAAGTCATACATAAAAGTTAAGGATAATGATTTGTCTCAATCACCAATACACAACAAGAGTGCTGAAAAGACAACAGCATGCTGCCCAACCCCAATCATTTCATATATTATGGACACAAATTTCCCTAATCAGTCTACCTCCTAATGATAAGATGTCTCCCTCTCACTATTCATGACATTCAGAACTCAAAATACATTCCTGCAGTCTACCGAACAGCAGTAACAGTTCTGACAACTAAGCTGCAGAAGGTAACTTGACACCTACTGAAAGGAAATTAAATAAGATGGAGTTAAAACTGTCAGACAGTTGACCTATAAATGTATGGTACACTATAAATATTGGACCATGGGTGATGAGTGGACAGAAAAAACAGCTGGGCAAAAAGTTAAGAAAAGAAAAGTAGATCAAAACAGTGAAAGTAACAGCTTTTTTGGATAATAAATTCATGTAATACTTTAAAGTTTACTATGTTAAGAGAAAAATCAACTGGGACACAATATGGTCGAATAGTATCAGAGCTTCGCAAAATCCCAATCACCAGTTTATACATTTCAAGTTTTGCCACAGAGCCTACGTGACATGTCCGGTATGTACTGCTACTGCACCCTCTTTTTACCTGGTACGCTGGGAACTCTCATTTACATGGTATGGGAATACCCCAGAATACATCACTCTTAACAACTTATTAGACAGGCATTATCATCAGTGACAGAAACTGAGTTTCTTTGGATTTAGCAGTCCACCCACCTCATGACTCCCCCGAACTATGTGGAAGTAACACATAAGATACAGCTGGCTGATATGTCAACTGCCAAGAAATTGGTAGCCCAAGCTTAGCTTTCTCATGTGAAGGCCTGTGTGTATTTGCTGCTGTTTTTGTTGATATCACAACAAACTCAATAAAAATATTTAATGGAAAAAAAGAGTAACAGATGTGGGAGAAAGAGACACAGACGGACACATAATTTGCTTTATCCCTTCTGCTTTTAGGCAGGACAAACACACCCAGACGGTGAGATGTGATACAACGGTGTGTCCTGTTCGGCCCACTTTCTCATTGCAGCTTCTGTCAATGTCTGGTTGGCCTGGCCCTAATCCTCTCTTTGAGATGACACCATTTCTGCCTCCCTATGCAAACTGGATTTTTTTTCCTGTCCTTCGCACTCTTACATGATGACAAGAAGCTGTGTAAAGAAGATGGGTTTTCATGCAGATAAAATGCTTTCATTCTTTTGACAATCACTGGAAAGATTTGCTGTAGCCAGGAGCCACAGATAGATGATGCGAAGCGAGAGAAACTGACAAAGTACAGTGCGGCAGCAGAAGATGAAACAAGTGGTATTTGTGATTCTTTAAGCAAGTATTAAAATGTACAGCAAGATGCAAAGAACACTGAGCTTATCTGTTGAATGTGATTAAAAAGCATGTTTAACCTACATACCCTATCTGCAATGATTTCTGCTGAGAAAGTCCCTCTTATCTGCTAATAGACCTTGGTAATCCCTGAAATATGCAACTGGCAGCTTCTAATGAATATTGAGTGAAACACTAGTCACTTCACTATGTGTAACAATGTTTATTAATGACTTATGTATAACCTTGACAAAATCAGAAACGTAAACATTTGACGCTGAGGTTGCAAAGCACAATGGTTGATAAACACTACATGAAACACCTCAGTTTTCAAGCAAAAATGCTACTGCCTTTATCAGAGTATCCTTAAATGAACATAACAGCTTACTTGCAACATCTTGTTTATGCACTTATAATCACTGATTAAAGAACATTAAATAGCATTAGTTTACTGCCACAGTAAAAAAAAGAAATCCAATACATACAAGAGGCATATGCAGTACAATATGTAGCAGCATAATTTTACTTTAATTTTGCTCCTTAAAACATGCCGATAACATTATTTTATTATACTTTCAAAACTACTGACCAATTAAACTATTTAATTTTTTTAAGCAATGTAAAGAAGTGGGGAGGTGCATACTTGTACAAGTCAGCAGTGTGACCACATCCAGAGAGATTAACAGAATTAGAGGACTTAGATTGACTTCATCTGGATTGGACTGAATGCCTCTAAGAAAACAGAAAGATATAGCAAAGGCACATGGAGCGAACGTATATAGCTGGAAGAAAAAGATACAGTATAAAGAAGTTTCTTTTGGAGCTTGCTGGAAAAGTCGTATTGCGGTAGAGTGAGAAGTGAAAGGAGAGGACAGCTCAGCAGATTTAGGTATCCTGGATAACTTTTAGGGGCTGGCACTGAAATGAGCAGATGATGCTGTTGCGGCTAGTCCTTGCTCCTAAAGGTTCAGGCGGGTTCTTCTGCTCCTCTGGAGTCTGCTTAAGCTACAGTGCCCCTCAGTGGTCCAATATGGTTATATAGATATATTATGGCAACGCAAAAAGACAGACCTTAATAAAATTAGCATTTTACTGGTATAATGATCAAAAGTTTTAAAACTATTGATAATTATAACAATGTTTTTATATAGGATTACGTCTCTCTGTAAAGATAACATTCTTTATATGTTTGGATTGAAATTACTGTCATATTCTCTCCTCTACATTATTTGACCTGTTTTGACTTTAAGGTGTAACATTAATATTGTACCCTCTCTGCTTGCTCAGAGTAACCAGTGATAAAACCAGTGCCATGTATGAAAAACTCGCATGTGCCTGTGAGTGCCTCACTGGGTGAGAATGAGCAGCACAGACAGACATAGCACTAACCAGGGAGGATGAAGCTTAAATCAATATGATTAATTCATGTTAATTGCTGCCCCCTGGTGTCAGTGCCGCGGTTGTTGTTACTTTGCTGATACACACGGTTTTGGGAGCCGCCTCTTTTCCCACAAGATAAATCTCTCTAGTCAATAGAGAGACAGATGCAAACTCCTGCTACTTCCCAGCTCCACACTGCAGTTACCTCCATTCCAGACACACACACACACACAGACCTACAATAATAATAATAATGTCTTGCTACCCCCCCAAAATGAAATTTAGAGAATATTAACATGGCTGTGGTGATGTATCATAGACTAACAGCAAGTAACAGATTTTGTTATGAATTCTCTCTCCTGCATATTACACCATGATTTAGAGGCTCCACGCAGCCTGCACCGCAAAACTATATACTGTTGTCCTGCATACTGATGTCCTGCTCACTCTACACAAGGATTCACAAGATCACTGACCTCTTCCAGTCGCTTAAAGAGATACATAGGACATACTATATGACGTACTGGACACAGCTCACTTGAACTGTTTGCCAGATCGTGCAATCCAGGACACATAACAGTGATGGACTGCATCTGCACACCAGGCACTGAGCGATTGGTGGTGGGACCGATATTGTGCTATCTGCTTTGAAAGTTACCACATGCCATTGTTGTGGCTATTTTTGAGTTTATATTCCTCCATCACCTTCCAGTAGCACCTGTTTACTCTGCTCATCCATTTTACTACCTCTACATTGTCAACCCATGCTAATGATACAACCAAAACTCTCTCTGTCAGCAGGCATACAACAATGAAGTCCGCCCCACCACCAGCATTTCTCCCACCATCCGCTCCACTAGCTGCACCACAATATACATGCACCGTCATCACCACAGAGCAGATGAGGAAGGAGTTATCTGGACTCAAGACAAACAAAGCAAAGGGACTTGAGATCAATCATGTAGTACGTGCATGAGGGATTTCAAGGGTTTTTCAGCATCTCTCTGAGGCTAAAGAAAGCACCTAACTTATGGAAAACTTCCTGTATTCTCCTATTTTCAAAAGGAGGCTGCCGCAGTATGCCAAATGACTTTAGACCTGTAGCACAAACATCACTGCCATGAATCCATTTGAGAGACTGGTTCTGCAGCACCTGAGGTCCCAGATGTCAGACTTCCTGGACACCTTTCAGTTTGGATATCAGGCACACATCGGTGTGCACAGAGCATACTTCCATCTGGAGAGGCAGGGCAGCACCATCAGAGTCATGTTCTTTGACTTTTAACATTGTACACCTTTACCTCCTTGCTGCAAAGCTGCAGGAAATGTAGGTTCAAATCAAAACTGTGGAGTGGATTACAGTTTATCTCAAGAAAAGACAGCATAGACTGTTCTTCCTCAGAAAAATAGGGCCAGCACTTGCAATTCTGTCACACAGAGCACACAAAGAGCACCAAGTCATCTATTGTAGCCTATATTGTTATATTTTAAAAATAAATCCTTGTGTTTAAGATTTGTTCCTTCAGTAATCTTCTCTTTTTATTCTTGCAGCCAGATAAAAAAGATCAGGGCTATCCTGGACAATCACCCATTTACCCTCTCTACAATGAACTGTGGCAGATGGGAAGCTCATTTTAGTCACAAACTAGTACCATGGAAAAGTAAGTCTTTTGTGCCCACTGCCATACAACTCTACAAACATCTGTGCACGATCTGAATAATATTTTTCATTGCAATGTTCATACTGTATATATATTTTTAATGTCAGCTCTGTTATATTATTATTATTTAAAATGATTCATTTAATATGCCTATACACCTTTGTTAGCATGCCTTTTCTTGGTTTGTGCCTTATTGTTTTTACTGTAGTTCTCCTGGATTGTCATTGTGTTGCTGTAACAAGTGAATTCCCCTCTTGGGGATCATTAAAGTCTGATAGTAAAAGGGATGTTAGAGAAAAGGGTAATAAATGAGCCATGCATTTATGCAGGGATAAAACTGAGGTTGACCACATTTGAACTAATTTGTTTAAGGCGCTTCTTTCAAAAGCACAAACAATGCACAATTGTAACCAGTCTATACCCTCCTCTAATAACAGATCAATGTTAACAGATAGACAGGAGCTAATGTGTAAAGATAATTAACGACCTGCAATCAGCCAAAAACCAATAACAAGATTTCTTGACCCATTCCAGCAATCAAACTAATTCTAAGCGACACTGGTTTGCTTAGAGGCTATTGAAACTGCAACATCACAGACCAGATCACCACAAAAATGTTTTACAAGACAAAACCACGAGTTTTGGACATCTCAATACCAACATATCTCTACTCTTAATTTTATGCTATATATATATATTCAAAGGTGTAGATTATTTTAAAGATAACATTACAGGCTAGGTCTCACTAAAGCTTTGATAAAAAAATGAATAAAACATTAATTTAGGTAAAGTCTGCTCATTTGACATGGAACACCTGTGCACACCTCCACTGAAAATGAGAAAATCCGTTCATGAGACAGTGTAGGTCTTCAACAGATGCTGACTGACTAACATGGTCACTTCATTTCTACAGTGGAAAGAGGGGAATTAAGTGCTCCCTGAAGAGAGAAAAATTGCATGTCAAGCTGTATTTGAAGCCGATCTGTTTCTACACTCAAGTCAATATTGTAACAGCTGAAAACACTGGAGCAGTGGGCGGCTGAATCAGTAATGATACCAAATCGCACCATGTGTACAAGTGCACACATATAGCTATAATTTTCTATAATAAATCTTTAATTTTGTATTTTTATATATTTCACGGTTTAAAAGAAGACTGTATTTCCTGTAGCATCTCCTTTACAGTTGGTGCAGTTCTTCTCAAACCAAAACAGCAAGTCCGTATGCTTTGCATTCTATATTGTGTAAGAACAATAATCTTGTGTATACTGAATGGTGAACGAAAATGGCAACAATTATTCACAAGGAAGTGGATCATTGCATATCTCTTTCACTCTACCCTATTTGTCAACAAAAAGTAGTCTAATTTCCAACATAAGCTGAAGATGATATTTATTCTAAACAGGGAAGATACTTAACATTATTTTTCCTAAGAAAAAAAAACTAATGACATTGGGTGTCTTTTTCTAGTCCAACACAGAATTGCACGACACAAAGCTAAGCATAAAAACACAACTCAAGGTGCAAAAGAAATAAAGCCAGCAAACCACTGCCACATAGAGAAATAAACCAACAAAAGATAAACCGCAAGAGAAAGGTGCATGAGGTAGATACATATTAGGATAATGAATGATCACTCAAGCATGGCTGACATTGCACTCCACAGGAACTCAAAGGCAGAGAGGAGAATGGGGAGGATGGGTAGCCCAAATTAGAGCAAGCAGCTGTTGTGCACTTTGCCTGACTACACATCTGCCAAGCCACTGTGGGCAGGGGGCTGAGTTGACTTCCTAGGCTCTCTGCACGCTTCCTTGTGTAAAATTTTAAATATCTCTGAAATAAATTGTCTCTTACGTGGTACTGTTTAATATGGTATACTGTAGTTACTAAATTAACATGAATTGTAGTGCTGAAAAGATATAGAATTCTTCCGAGATCTGCTTCACATGTGCTGACTCATAGTCTTTCTGTAAGATCTGGCTCCTGTGACTACTAAGCTCAGCTCATCTAAGGTAAATCTGTAGTCTCTGTAGGTAAATGCTGCATGGCAAAAATGTTATTTGAACCTTTGAGTTATTTAAGCTGTGTTTTGCTGCTTGTGTCATTTCGTCATATTATTTTTCATTATTAAGTAACTATTTTTCATGACCCCCACCATCAATTCACTAACAGCGTATGTGTATGTAAGATGCATAACAAAGTCCATCACATTTCCTCTGCAACATTGATCACACACCTAAATAGCACCATACTTACCAATACTCCTTTTATAATTTTGAGCCCCTGCTCCGGAGAAACTTCCTACACATCCCAGTCATTTTATTATTAAAAGTCATCATTGTCTGCAGTCCTTGTCATCGTTGCATTACACATAAACATGTGCAAGAAAAAATCTAAATACAGTATACTGTTGTAAGAAAAATTATCATAGGGATCACAGTTTTATGTGACTTATACTAAGTCTTACAACATACAATATTTCAAAAGCAAGTTCAGTACAAAAGCTAAGACAATGTGGACATATTAATAAACCTTTTCAAATGTACAGTAGTACACTTTTTTAAATACACCTATTAAGTTAAATATTATTGAGTGATATCATGCAGTTTCACATTTAACTTAACTCTATACAGATTTAATTTATGTTATAAACAATTCAACCACAGTGAGACTGAAATCTCAATCTGTGAAAAAGTTTTGTTGCACTCTTGGTTGAATCGGTTTGTTAAACTCCTGTCCAGATGCATTTCTCTGAATCCCAGTTTCCAGAATACCTTGGGGATTCTGGTAATATCCTGCTAAAGTTATTAAAGCTCTGACTTTGGGGTAAAATCCAGTCCTGACTAATAGGTCTACTCAGAAATCACTGCAGAGATTTGTATGCAATAATGAGAAAAAGAGATACAGTCCCAATTCATTCAGCCTTCTAACCTCTGGGTGTAACTTGTAATCACTCCTGTGGAGCTTTGGAGAGGTTGACAGATTAAAAATGAGTTGCCCTGAGGATGGTTGGCCAGCCTGCAAGTTAGACAGCCAATGAGTCTCTCCTGGTGTAACACCAACTCCCTGCCTGAGAGGAATCTTAATGCATCTTTCAAGGTGAGACCTGACTGGACAAATTATCCAGTCTTGTGTTAAAGTGATGTAAGAAATAAGTACTTACATTGCATGTGCTTGGATAAAGGATCTAAATATTCCTTCCACTAATGGTCTAATTATGTAAAGTCACAAATTTCGTCTTTGTTCTGTTCATTGCAATACTGTGTTGTTATATTTACATTTATTACTTGTTGTTTGGTTTAATATATGCAGCTGGTACGTGTTGTGCTCTGTCCACAGGTTATAAAATGGCTGATGGCTCAACTGGCCACTTGATCTGTCTCACTGTAATTCTACTTCCTGTCAAGACATTCACCACTGTAATCACCAATACTGGCCTTAATTCATGTCTTCAACCAGCGATCAATGTGTACATTACACTAAAATTACACACAGTGATAATCAGTTCTTCTAATCAATACATTGCTAGGCAATAAAACTAGCAGACATATTTAGCACATACAGTTTCAGGCTAATGCATCCTCCAATGGTACTATGGAATCTACACATTAGTGTGTATATGACATATAAAAAGGTAGTAGTTTTACTCCAGCACTTCAATAAACTAGGTCCTATTATCACAAATAATTACTTCCAGGTGTCAAGACATAAACCAGTGTATGCAGAAACTGAGAATAATAGTAGACAGTGGGGCCTCGGTGTTGTCAGAACAAGGAGAGAAGGAGAAGTATTTAGGGATTCTACATGGGTCTTAGGAAGACGAACAGTGTAATTCACGTAAGATGGCAGTGTGAGTAATGGTAGCAGGGTCCTGCACAGGGTGTTTTATAGGTTACTTACTTCCCCATCTGCAGCACTAAAAGCTTTAGATCATGTGTTTCAACACTGGTACCTTGTTTATTGCTTTGCTGCTTATCAGATTGATCTGCACTGGAGGATCAAACCAAAGTTGATGATATCTATAGATGATAATATAGATAGATAAAGAACTATTTCTTTCTTGTACCTTTGTACTTTATACTCATCCTCAACACATTATTCTGTTCTTATGTAAAAACGGTGTAGTGTAGTGGTCTAGTGTACCACATTATACTATAATTATTAATAAATAAAATTAATAATGAATATATAAAATACTAAATTACTCATTAGATATGGGTATTAAATGCACAGTTGTGGGCCCTTCACTTGCTGAGTTTTAAACCTACATTTTAACAGGACATCAAACAATATGGCTCAAAAGCTAAAGCTGTGTTTACATTTTGGGTAACTGGTTTTGGGTGGCTACTGCTTTTGTAATAGTTAAGGGGTTTTAATGAAGATAGGCTAAAGTGTTAATGTGTCTTAAGTGATTTGGATCTAGTAGTTTTGTAATCAAAGCCGTGTGAGTGCATTTTATGATTTATTATAATCCACCATAGTTTTTGCTTACCCTACTGAAACATATTTGGTTGTGTAAGCTTTACACTACTTTATCTCCCAAGGTCACATATGTACAAAATACAGACTACAATTAATTATTATTAACAAAAAAGGTTAATTACATTTAGTTACTGCAAGATCCAACTATTTGTAATAATTTTTTGAGGAGGGCTTTTGGTTAGTATTTTGGAAAATGTATGTTTTTTAACTACACCACATGAGGGCAGTCTTTACTAAAACCAAGATTGGTACAGACACTTTAAACACAAACAGAAAATATATTACCAGTAACATTAGCACTGGTGAAGCATAACATAGACATATGATGTTTAATACATTTTGTGACGTAAAGAAAATTAAAAACTGCAAAGTCACTAGTTAACATTTATGTGTGTGTGGACAAAATTTGACTATGGAAAGTAAAAAACCACAAGTTACATGAAATTTGAATGACGATGCTTACCATGTAAGAGAACAGAAACATCATTGATATTCTGACATAGTGTTTTCTTGGGTTGATGCATAAATCAAGACAATATTAACACAGATTTGTAGAGATAAGACAACAGCAAAAGGCACTAATAAACAACCATTTTATTGTGATTGTAGATGTTACATTTCACAATATTACAGAGATGAGATTGGTGCAATAAAAGCACAAAGCATCAAGTGAAACTGAGCACATCAAAGAAAATGGCAACCACATTTTAACCTTTCTGCAGCTTATGGTTCATGAGTAGGAAACATCCATGTAAGTAAGATACACAAATGCAAACTTCTGTTTCTGGTGTTTTATGGATTTGTTAAAGCTGGTTATAAAAAGGACACTGAGAATAATATAAACTATTTTTTTTATGTTTTTTTATTAAAATGAACATCCAAAGTGTTAGAGGAATAAAAGCACACCAAGATTTAGGCAACTGGAACGTTTCATTATGAACTCAACAGTGCTCTGCAAGATAAAGTTGTCAGTGCATTGTAACTTTATGAATTATAAAAATTCAAAATATAAAAAGAATCAAATACATCTTTATTGTGAAGGTGCTATCTTGTCAGTGAGAAAGCCAAAGTTACAGTCAGGGTGAGAGCGCCGATATAAACTACTACATACTGTTGCTGCTGCTGCTATTTGAGACAGTTCTTTATTAATACGCACATAAGAACTAATCCAGATTATACAAAAAGCACAAGGTACAACTACTGAATGTTCAAAGTTGAAATACATTACAGCCAGGAATAATTTTAAAACATCCCATGCTCATGGGACAAATAAGGTCTACAGACACTCATAACTGTACTAGAGAAATTACACGTTTAGCTTTTTACAACGCAGTAGCTGGTTTACAGAACTGTCTCTTTTCAACTTAAATTAGCATAATTATAAGCTTATTCTTAAAACTTCAAGTACACTTTCAAAAATGTTGGCAATTCTACTCAACTGCAACTTATTTAGTTTTGGTTATAAGTCATCGTTATTATATGTCAACTCAACCCACTAAGTCTCACTTGCTGCTTATGAAATAATATATTGAAAACATAAAAATGTATGAATACAGTTCTTGATGCCACCTGAAAAACCTAAAGAATACAATGCCCAAGAGTTAAAGATTAATAAAATAAATACTCTTGGATTTACTGACGTTCAGATGTAGAGCTCACTGTGGTGCTCATTAACACTAGTGGCAAAAACCTGTGATATAAGCTGCTCCTTGTCTCTGAGTGATTGTTGATGACTTTTTAGCATGTGTACACTCACATCAGTGTCTGAGCATGTGAAAAGGGAAAGGGTTTTGAGTGAGTATGGCTATCTAATACAGTCATAGCTGTGGCTTGTAACTTTTTTTTGGCAAACAGTAGCATGAAACATTCTGAATAACAGTATTGTTTCCCTCTTACTCCCCTGTCTTTGAAGTGTTACCATTAGAAGATGCACCAGAATACAACAAACTAAAACATTATTATGTTAACATTGTTAACAAATAAGAATCATATTAAAAATTTTAAAAAGAACAAAATCTGCAATCCTTCTTCTATACAACGACTGTCGAATGGAGACCCCCCTCCCTGTCCAGTTGGTTTTGGCAGTGGTCTAACACTTGTGCTTCATGGCAAGCTGTAGAAAAATTGGGGTGGGGGTTGCAGATAATACCATGAGAAACTCAAGGCAGCAATGCTGAGTGATTTTTAATTGCCAACAAAATGCAAGCCAGTTAGAAATTTATGCAACAGTCTTCAATAAAGTCATGAGCACAGTGATGGAATAAAAAAATATGCATATCAAACTAATATTAAGTTTGGACACAGGCTTGTTGGAGAGATGAAGAGGGACGCAAATCTGATTCAAAGTTATAGAATGTAGAGATGTTAGTATGGCAAACACGCACAGACATACAGGAGACTCCCACACTACAGTATGGAGTATGTTGCTGTAGTTTGAGGAGAACATAAATCCACAGATTGAACTTATGGGGGCAGTAGAGCAGCACGCAGAAATGACCGGTCTTCATTAATACCAAGTGAGATGTAGAAATACAAAAGTGAATGAAGAGAAAAGAGTCAAGGTGACCTCTCAACATACGGCAGATGAGAAGCACTGCACTTGCATACATTTGTAAGCTTCATTAGGTGCAAAGGTCCACTTTTAACACATGCAGAAAACTCAGAACATCTACAGTACAGAGGGTTAAATTACCCGCAAAGCCATTCAGACAGAAATGTAAGAGTTCAAATGTAGACTGTTCTGTTAGTTCTAGCAGGAATATCTTACTACATTTTTTTCTATCTGTATGGCACACAACTGTCTTTATCAGAGACTGTCATCCAGGCGAGAGTATGAGTTATGTGTCTTATCATGAATCATAAAACAAGTTATAAAGCAAACAAACAGTAATGGCAGGCAATGAAATGAGAAACGCTGGCAAATGAGTGAATCTTCATGGGGGTTCTACAGTCATTCCCCCCTGAAACCACCATAGCCATGGCATTTTTCTTTGCTTGTCACAGTTTTTTGTAATTCATCACAGTGGGGAAGCTCATCAAGGAGCAGTAAGAGGGCAATGCAAGGCTCTAAAAAAATGTCTTTCAATTATCACTACTATGGCATTATGCATCATACAGTCATTTCAACAGGTAGTGAATGGCTCTACTAAAAAAGTCAATAGCATTCTACCATGTCTATCAGTGAGGGTTATCCACAAATACACAGAGGAGCATGCTATACTGTTATTCTATTAGAATGATTATCATGATCATAACCAGGTACTCTTGCTACAAATTATGGCGTTTGTTTGTTTTGCAGTAAATAAAAAAAAAAAAATCATAATGCTAACAGCCTGATTAAACAGCATGTCATTAGTTTTCCTGGCATACAAGAGATATAGGAAAGCTGTAAGATGAGGGAACACACTAAACATGACTACAGAAGCAAGTAAATGAATGAAGAAAGAAAAAAAAAAACACTGATATGTTTCCAGAGCAGAGCTCCACTAACTCTATGGAGTTAAACTAAACTCATTCTCACAAATACCCTCAGGTTTACGTCAAATGTTTGATATTTTGGCTGAACTCACAATGACTTGCATATTGACTAGGAATACAGTACTCTACCACGTGGAGTGGCATTTGAAGTGCACTCTATAAAATACATACAATGGGCTCACCTTGATGTTGTGCATTGCAATGTATCTTCTACCATATTGCCTCACCTTGTGTGCAGTGACAGCAAACTGTTCAGCACTGTTCATCATGTCTGCAGTCCTCTCCTCAGCCCGACCTAATCGCTCACCGCGCTCATTTAGAGCCTGGCTGGCCTTCTGTACAGCACTCGTTACACTGTCTGCAGCTGAGTGTAGTATACTGTTACCTGTAGATAAGGGTGGGAGAAAGGAAGACAAAGAAGTTAAAAACAACAACAGCAACACACAAATACACACAAAAGAGGAAAAAAAAAAGATACAATGGGTAGAAATCATGATTACTTTGGTGAACAACAGAAAGTCTGGGATCAGTTTCTACAAACATGGATATACTGCAGTTACCCGGAGTATTAGTGCTAATGTTGGAGGACAAAAACATAAAAAAGAAATGTCTTTCAGGTGCAATGTGGGAGGACAGCTAGTGAGTCGTTTTCAAAGCTGATTTACTTCAAGGAAAGATCAAGTGAAATTAACCTTTTCAAACTGAAAGAATGCAGGTCTGACCTGCAGCACTACCTTTCTTGATTTTTGGGCTTGTGGTGCTAGCTCTGTGTTTTGACTCCTCTTTTCTAAACTATAGTGTAATAAAGAAAGGATTTGTTCTTGGCTGCACGAGAAGCCCTGGAGACCTAGTACTGGATATAAATCAGAGAACACATCTTCAGATAGCCATGGCAGCCTTATGAATGTTTCCTCTGACCATCCATTAATCTCTCACACGTCAAGAATACTGCTGTTATGCACTATACTAACAACCAGGCAAGAACAGCAATCTTCCTGCTCCCTTCTCTTTGTAGGCAATACAGTAGCTCCTGCTGGGTATGATCTATTGATATATGTAGATGTATCTGCAGGCTGTGTGACAGTGTGGGAAAATGTCTGCATTGTTTTTAAAGCTTAAATTTGGTTGGACAAAAACAGTAAACGTGTCTGTGGTTCCAAGGTGCACAGGTTTCACGAGACACAAAATGACAAAATAAAAGATGAACGTGAACATAATATTATACCTCATGACACATGACACACGTGACACATGGGAACATTTGAAGCATTTCATCATTTGATTTGGTGATCTCAACCCACTGCAGGATGGTGCAGTGGTAATATTATACCCAGTGTATCACAACTACGCTTTCTTCTTGTGTACTAAACTTTAAAGTGAAAAATAATTAAGTAAAACTCAGTGAACACAGTGTGAGAGGATAAGCTAGATAAAATTTCCATAGGTATGTATCCTTAAATATAGACTAAATAAAGTCTGAGGAGAATAAATGGAGTAAATCTTGAAGGTGCCAACTGTATTAACACTAAGGCAGGTAGAATGAGTGACAGATAATTGGGACAGCGCTGTTGCAGTGGTATATATGGCAGCCCAAAAGCAAACAGCAAGGTCAGCTGGTTTTGTTTCATAATAAGTTGACTTAATAAAGACAAAGCAATTTATGCATACACATCAGTGCCGCAGACACACATATGGATGTATACATGTTCATTCACAGCTACCAACACAATAGGAAATGTCAGCATATGTATACATTGTTTTCCTGCAGTCAGGTTTCCAGAGATCACAGTAAATGAAGCACAGGCGAAAGAGCATACTGCATACATGACAAACAAATCTGGACCAATGATGAAATTCAAGTAAGACAAGTTCATGTGTAACAATCACACACTGTGAATGAGGATGGTGGATTACAGTGGCTAAAACTCATGCTCTGTTTCTGTCTGGGAAATAAAATCTCTTACAGGCTTCTTCTCTTCAATAGCAAGAAGAAGACCTTTTCACCTTCAGACAGATTCCTCTTAATCCTCTACTCCTCCAGGGTAGCCTGGAGGGTAATACATCCATTATCCCCACCTAACTCCTCCACACCAAGCGCTCTCAGAACATGTCCCTTTATTTGTCAGCACAATATTTTCCTTTCTCTGGTGTCTTTCTTCTCCATTCTCAGATCAGTGGCAGGCTGCAGCGTGGGCTCCCCCAGTGGAGAATGTAATTACAGAAAAGGCAGGGTGGAGACATTCGGGAGCGATTATGAAGGGGCTGCAGCATCAGGCAAAGAATGAAATGTGTAGGAGTAGATTATGTTATGTGGTGCTATTGCTGTGAGTCAAACTATGAGCCTTGGCATCTCTTAACTTAAAGTAGGAATTTGTGTTCAAGCCATCATGTTATTGGTAGGGATAAAAGCATTTCTTTTGTTACTTTTGGCTTCACTGATATCAATTCAATCTGCACTGCAATTAAACATTTTCCTGTTATTACAACGATGTTCCACTGGTAACCTCTAAAGAGGGGCTTTCTGTCAATCTTTTGTCAACTTACATTGTTGTGTGAGAATACCCTACAGCACACGGCCGAACCTAGTAGATCCATGACACACCTCTCTCAACAATGTAGAAGGAATTTTGTTGCTATACCCCATGATATCATAACAAACCATGGTTTCTTTAACAATAGAAGCTGAGCAAACAGACAAGTTGTTTTCTGGAACAAATTTTCCAGAAAATAAAAACCTTAGCTTAACAAGGAATCTAAAACATCATTCAAAGATAACCCTTTCCACTCCTTCTGTAAGAGGTAAATTACAGGCTGGATAAGACGGTGGTTATCCATAGCAACATGTCAGATACACTACACCATGTTGATAGCCACATCACATTTAGTCTTAAAGAATTTGGGTCGGATTGCCTAGGAGGTAATCTTTTAGAACAAAGACACCAAAGAGATTTATGCTAACATGACACACTACAGTGCCTTTAATATTTTCCCTTTCTGGCAGGCTACATGATAACATTGTCACTGTACTAGAATAGAGCTGTGAGGTATAACGTGTGGGTGTTTGTATAGAAAAAAAAAGTCACTTCAGTCATTTCAAGTAATTACAAATATTAGCTTATCTGCATTTAAACAAAACAATAACAATGTTATTAACCAGAGGGTTTTTGGATGCTAGTATTTCAAAGAAACATGATGCATTCTGCCCGTGTCTTTTGATAGACAGACAGAAGTACACAGTATTTGCTGTTATTTTCAACCTGGACATTTGTTTCTGCTATGTAAAAATAAAACATCCTAGCACTTATTACACCGTAGATTTACTGTATGTACTTAGTATGTACAGAGAGGGCATATCATGATTAGAAACTCATACACTAAATACATATTTAATATGCAATATCAGTGTATATCCATGTACAATATTGGTCATTGTGTTAAAACAACTGAATATTTTCTCAACCAACAAAGTCTACTGCTTCTAGAAGTTATCACAAAGTAGAGAACAGAATGACAAAACAAAAAAGTGTGTGAGGAATACTACAAAAAGAAATTCATAACTGAAATGTTTTGATAACTGTTCCACCCACTTCACAGCTGTATTTACAAAATAAGCTATATTTAAACATGTCTTCATTTATTTTTTGGTCAAGATTTCCTGCAACAGCATTTTTTGACATCGGACTTGGGGATTAACTTAATGCTGGCCATGATCACCATAAAGCTAGTAGATGAGATTAAGTTTCTTCAAAAGTCAGTCAGTCAGAATCCCACTTTTTTGCAAACCATTGTAGAATTAATTCTAAATTGATTAAATTGCTATTTTGCCATTATATTAGATTCTCTGAATGTTTTCTGAAGCAACAATAAACACAAAAAACCACCATGTATCATCAAGCATCAAGGCCAAGGCTACAAAAGTAAGTAAATATTGAGAGCCCCAGAATGAAAGTAAATATTCTTCTTTAAGTCTTTGGCAGGTTGGTATTATGGAACAAAAGGAACAAAAGTTAACACTAAGACTAAGTCTAATCTGTTTTCTATCAATTTTACTTACAGTTCATACTGTTGTTGTACTTATACACTGGCAAGAACAAGTTCAGAAAAACCTACAAAAATGGCCAAAAAACAAACAAACGAACAAACAAACAAACAAACAAACCAACAAAAAAATCCCTGCTTCGAGGGCTACTCAAAATACCTGTCTTCTTTTCTCTGATGGATTATTAGTCCATATGTACAAGTGCCACTTATTCTAATACACCCACCCATCTTTCAGCCTTTGTTTATGTAAATGTGCACAGTGATCCAGTGCTAGGGATTTAAGATGAATCAACTCATTATAAATAGTAATTAGGTCATTACATATCATATTTACCTATCTATATGTGATTCACTTTTAATGTGTACATTTACGCATCCTGCGGATACATGCATTTTGATTGTGTAGCCCCTCAATGACTCCTCCAACCCCTTGGTTAACCACTCAGACAAAAGCAAGCAGATCACGCTGCCCTTGACATTTTTTCATGGGGGGAAAAGCTTGACCTTGCTTGCTCAGTTGGCCTTAAATTTAGTCACTGTCATTCTGGTTACAAATGCTAGGCACCAAAGACACTAATGGGAACAAACATGGAACATTGTATCTTACATGTACCACACAGCTGTGCTGAGACAGATAGAAGAATAGCTACTAGGTATTCATGAACAGCCTTCGCACAGAGGCTTTAATTAGCAGATAAATGTCAGCATCACACAATATATGAAACAGCTATAATTTCAATCACTATGCTTAAATGTTAATTTGAGAAGCACTACAGAGAAGTGCAGATTACTGAGGAAAACATAAGGGAAGAAGAACAGTATTGCTGTATTGCCCTTGTACCTCAAAATGTGATTTACCCCTGAACAGCATTAGTGCACACAGTCCGACAGTGAGGGGTGAGGACAATGAACATAACTCATAACCTTTTGATGTACACTTAAAATCCCTTTCAGCATGCTCTCATCCCCAACAGTGACAACACATCCCAGGAAAATGTTGACCTTGTGCTCACTGAGAGCCTACAGAGCAGCTCTCCGTGTGTAAATGGTAATTAGTTTATAGCCCCAAAAATGACAAGAAAGCCAGTTGCAAACCCTCAGCACAGGAGTTAGGGGAAGAGACTCATTTTAAACTTTTTAAAATGTATCTCCGCAGACAGACCTCATTTATTGTAGTCATATTTGTAAGATTATGTTCTACAATGCAAAATAATTAAAAAATTTTTCCTATGTCAGCTATTGTCTAATTTCCAGATGTACAGAGGATTGACCTGTTATCATCTCCATTTGCTTGTTATATACACACCAAAAATCAGTTACTACTACTGAAGTGATTACTTGTTAGTAGGGGTTTAACATATTCAAATAAAACATATACCACTACTTCTGGAGTAATTCGATGCTTTTTAGAGGATACAACTTAATTTATTCCAAGTAGCTCTGTATATCATGGCTTACCTTGTCTTAGTAGATGACCATGCTGTGAAACAAACTCTTTTCTCATTCTGTTCAAAAACGTCTTGCAACGGAAAATTACTGAATCTACAGCTTGGTCTTCTGTGATGAGAAAATATTAAGAGTAACAATCAGCTTTGATGTTCAAAAATAGTCATAATAGTCATTCTGAAATGTGTCAAGAGGGGGTTACAATTATTGGAATGTTAAAGCACGAAGTGAAACTGGTTGTTGTTTTATTATTTATCTCTTGAGTAAAATGTAAGTAGCACAGTGAAAACTGTAAAAGTGGGTATGTTAAGGAATTGTGGCAGATGACAAATTAGAGAAAATGTTATAAAACCTAGGCCATATATGTATGTAAACACCTGGCTGGTGGAGTCTTTACTGTAATTCACATAGATAACTTAAAGTCAACTAGAAGGAAATTGTTTATCTCAAACTGTGGGCTTAAAAGCACTTCAGTCACAGGCTTAACATTGTATTTAGATTCAAAATCATGAACAAATATTGGTGAGGCAGAAAAGCATAGGTGGGAAACAAGCTATACCATGGTGGAACAGTGTGGGATGAAAAAGGCCATTAACAAATTAGCTGATTTTAAAACAAAAACAATTACATGCCCCATTAAGGATCAGAATGATGTGCCTGTGAACTTAAGTAATTTAAGTATAAAACTTGGCTTTATCAGCTCACCTAGTGATT
>OMLM01004319.1:7228-31943 GCA_900302695.1 Helostoma temminkii | reverse complement strand
AGCTCACCAAGTGATTCACCAGGAAACTCTTTTAAAACTGAATATATAAACATTGGTATAAGGCACATGAATATGATCAGATATTGATTGTGGGGGGGGCAACATAAGAAAAATAATTTTCCTTTATCCTTTATTAAATGTCCTTTAATCACAGTAAAGTTTAATTTAAAACAATTTCAAACTGTGCTGTAACCTCAGTTTATTTAATTAACCTTTTTTACTTTATCACATATTTTTACATTATAAGACTCAGGATGATCATGTCTGATCATTACATGTTAACAATCTTCACTTTACAGATGCACTGCAGTACATCACTGTATTAATTTCAACTCGAGACAGAGTGGTCCTCTACTTGTAACATGTAGTCACCATAGGGAAACAGTGCAAGATTAAGCTTAAGTAAAGAAAAAAGCTGCTGGCAAACACAGAACACTAATGGTATTGTTATAATAAGCCTATGATCAGTCTAAACATCCCGAGAGCAAGCACTCGACAGGTGTACACCTCCAGAACTGGTGATAGTATCATACTCATTAATTATATGCTTATTATATTGTGACTAATTTACACATCCTGTTTTGTCTCTTTGTATCCCCATATTTATATGATTTAAAGAGCCATGTTTTTTCTTTTCACGTAGCCCAGGCATTTCTGCAGATAGAGTCTCCCACAGTTATGGTCCCACACCTGAGCAGCGTCATGATTTTTGTTTTGCACTGGTGTGAGACTTAAACTGGAGTGGACAGAGTTGGCAGCAGCATGGCATCCTCTCAGTTTCTCCTGTCACAGTGTGCGTGGTGAACTGTCAGCTTTCTCATTTATCACACAGAGCTTCCTCTACACACCAAGAGTCCATTAACAGATAATTGGCCAGATGGACTAACAGCATGGTGTCAATAGCTCACTCAATATCTGTTTATACCAAACCACCAATTTGACTGTTAAGGGTATTTTAAATACAACAAATATTTTTGTGAGTAAATTAATTGATATTGCAAGTATTTATTTTTAAATGCTTATTAGCGTCTATGAATTTGTTATTTTTTATACCTCTTGTGTAATTTTCAGATCTACTGGAGGCGTGTGGTTGACACGCAACATTTGTACTCCATAATCTATCCTACTCTAATAACCCCCAAGTTCAGCACTCTCTGGGACACCAATACTTTCCACCTACACATAGAGAGTCTATAGTAAACACTAGGGTCAGTTTAAGTGAGTTAAATATGGACATGTTTTTTGGAGTAGGAGGGAGGTGAAGGAAGGGTTCTCTCACACACACACACACACACGCACACACACAAAGACAAAAGAAAAAAAACTGACAGTTTACTTTTTTGTAGCTGAGTCTTACTGTATACTATATGTGTGGCAGATGGACACACAACAGGAAGCAGGATGTCCATAAAACATTCGCAAATTAGATGTGCTTTCATTTGTTTCATGAGCCTGTCTTCACTTATTAGTTGGGCATAAAGTGAAAAAGGGAGAGGATTTTTGTCAACTGACTATTTTTTCCCACAATCTGACACATTACCTCAGTGATTTAACAGTTCCTTATATTAAATAATTAAGGAACTGTTACAACTCTGACTGTGATGGTTATGGTTATTTTGAAGGCATTTCATTTAAAATAATAAGTTTCATATTTTAGGCCCATAATTAAACATGTCAGCATCACATATTTGTTAGGGAAAATTATTGTTTAGTATTGTATTGTATTTCTCTGTGCTGTGAAGCCAGATGATCTGTGTCAGATGCTTTGCGTCATAGCTGATGCATTTTGTTGGACATTCTCATTGACCTCACATCATAGAGCACTCAACAGATGCTGTGTATGAAGAATAAACATGCATTTTCATACACACCAGGTGCTGGTTGTCATCATATATAATCAGATTCAGGCTGGCTTTCAGCACAGTATGACAGCAGTGAGTCTGCCATTGTAGAGTCACTGCCTTCTGGACAGAAATATTAACAAAAGACATTTTTTGTGTGTGTCTTACCACCCAGCAGTTTGGACTGACAGTTGACGAACTCTGGTTTCCGCACCGAGCTGTAGCGTTGGCAGGTGTGGTGAAGAATTTGGATAAAGGTGCACTTTTCTCCTGCTGAACCAGCAACCCACTGGTCAGAAGCATTATCAAACATCAGGTCAAACTCTGGACAGTCCTTGGAGACAACAATGATGAGACAGAGACAAGACAGAAGTGAGAGTGCGTTACTGCAAGTCAGCAAAACCTTGAATTTTCATAATATTAACTAAATAAATTACAGATTCATGTGGACAAATTTACATACTTTGTTGGGGTCAATGCCGTTCACCTGCCGTAGCTGGTCAATTGCCCACTGTGACCTTTTTACAAAAGCAGACGACCCTTGGAACTGCTTCACCTTAGTGATGGACACATGAGACGGTTTCTTATTTGTCACTGTGAAAACAAAAACAACATACGCAGGGTGAGATTGTTGCAGCAATTTCAACGTAAAAACAAACTTTTGTAAAAGTAGATTTCACAACAAACATTCACAACTGCTGTACTGGATTGTGCTGGATTACACAGTAATAATTTTCAGTTCAATTAAAATGTATTGCACCAAATCACAACGCGAGTCATCTTAAGCTCAGAGCTCAAGTTATTTAGAGAGAAACCCAACAAATCCCCCATGAGCAAGCACTGGGCAACAGTGCAGAGGAAAAACTCCCTTTAATGGAAGAAACCTCCAGCAGAGCCAGGCTCACAGTGGGCGGCCATCTGACTCGACTGGTTGGGGTGAGTGAAAAGTGTATAGAGATAAAGAAAGAGGAGACAAGAGAAAAAATTGGAGAACATTAACAATGATGGACAGAAATATAATCACTTGAGTGCAGCAGCTTCTACAGGTGAACCCTGTGGCCAGTGTGTGTAAAGACCAAATTACAGGACATAAGCAAAGCTGTTCGTGTTTCTGATACAATGAGGTTTGGATAAGGATAAATGGACACATGGTAAAATGATGAAGCGGCACAAGTCATAAGCTGCTTTTTGTGGGTGGCAGAAACAAATTAAAATAAAACAAATTCACATGATACAGCTTCCTGTAAGAACACAATGAAGAACAAACAAAGCGTGTAAATACAGAAATTACTTTTATATTTGCCCTGTCAAACATAAGGTTATCTTCTAGTATGCAGTATAAATATTGTCCATCTGCATAAAATAAATCTTTCCATGCCACCAGTTTAAAGAATACAAACACTTGGGTATACTGTTCCTGTCAAATTGCTGAGTTTTTGTACAAAGCGCTGGACACAACTCATTTCTTTTACAAAAGTGATTTCTTTTCTCCACTACACTGCTGACTAATCAAACTAACTGCACTACATATAAACATGGGGTGCTGACTTTAAACATCTCACAGAAAAAAAGACAATCATAGCGTAATCCAACCGTTGTATTACACTGTACTTTCATTACAATCACTAGTTTTACCTGCCAAAAAACTGCCAGTCTGTTGCATTTTTGTGTTCTTTGCTATATGACCTGTTAAACTTGGTCTACTGTATGAGACAGGTAACCTGCTCATTAAAAATTAAAATAAAAAAAAAACTTCAATGACTTTTTACTTCTTTCATACTTCCCATCCTCAGCTTGGCCACCTTTCCTAGCCATGAATATCCATGTTTGACTCTTCCTGTACAGTATAAACTGCGACTCTTTGTCCTAATCTGGGGCAGCATGCTACTGTGCTGCTTTTTCACCTTTGAAAGTGAACCTCTACTTCCCCTCTCCCACTGTTGTCTTTGTTTCATCTCAGGGAGAATGTAAAAAGTTTGTCTTACTTTCACCGTTGTTGCCCTTTGGGGCCCAAATAATCTTTTACAACAACATATAAAAACATCACTATCCTACTAGCTGTTATGTTGCATTTTGTCTTTTGTTCAGAATTGATTTGAGAAAGCTCTACCACACCCTGCTCTGCTAACAATTTAAAATATATATATATATAGGTAGGGCTGAATGTTACATCATGTGATTCATATTACCTTCTATTCAGAAGGTAAACTCGCCTGGGAGAAGGTATGTTTGGATATATTTTGTACATCCATTTAGACAGCTGCAGTTAATACTTAAAGTGATGCCCTGAGGTTGCAGGATAGAACAAACAGGTAGAGTAAAAGATATTTCTTTCTAACCCTTTTCTTTGTGAATATATTTATTCAGCCAGACAGACAGCTACAACCATGACAAACAGACAAAGTGAGTGATCAGATCTGTCTTGGGTCACATGGCAAGGTAATAGAAGCTCTAGAACCAGGAAATTTCATAAAGCGGATGAGTGCTGGATGTAATGAACCAGTGTGCTGAAGGATAGAAGTATAGAAACTAAGGTCATCCAATTCACAGAAAGAACAATTTGTCTCTGAGCCACATTTATGGCAGGCAATAGACTATAGTACAGGACTACTATCTTCCCTGGACTGATGAAGTAGAAAAGGGGTTTTATTGCCCATATTCTGTCTTAGATTTGAGTCTTGCCTCTAATTATTTCTAGCAGATATGTCCCATACTGCTGTAAGTAATGATTATAGTAATTCCTAACAAATATGACAATGTTTTTTAATTAAATGGAATGTCTATAATAAGTCACAAAACATCAACAAATACTCAAAGAAACCCAAAGTGTTAAGAGGACGTTATTGTGTTCAAATTATTTATCTGACCAGCAGTAAAAGCAAAGACACCCAGTTCATACTGATATTTACAGATGGAAGCAAGATACACATAGCACCGCAGCACTAGTGAGGCGTTCAGGAACAATACAGAATGTAGGACATCCATGTTTCATTTTGTTTTTCCCCACTGAGACTGTACAGTGTGAAGACACAAAAATGGATGAGGATACATCTTCCCTTCTTGTGCATAAACTAAAGTGGATCAAAAATGAAACAAATGCAAAACACTCCCGTCACTTGCTTCTTATCTAATAAAGCAAACACATCAGTCACAATCACACCCTGAACACAATTTAACAGCATGAACAGACGTCACTTGGCTACATTTCTAGAAACAAGGGTAGACCCACAAACACGAAGAGGCTGCCAAGGCTATTGTTTCCATTGGCCTGGATGTGAAAGGAAGGCCGTGCTGAGGTTCCTGTCCAGAACCTTTTCCCATGCTCTGATGGTCACATGCTCTCACTTCCTTCAACTGATCAATTCCTTGTTGTGCTTGGCTATGTGCAAGTGCTGCAGGCTGAAGGGAATCTTGTACTATACATCAACGTTCTCAGGATAAGTTTCCTTAAGAAAAAATTATAGTAGTTGTAGTTGTTTAGAAAGAAATGTGAGCACCAGGAGGATTTCTAGCAAAATAGACTTTAATGGTTTAGGTTGTCAGGAGTGAAGGGCGTTATTATTAAGCATTCTGTGAAAATGTTAAATAAAGCATAACAAAAACAAATAGGACCCAGTACAACCAACATCTATCAATTAAGAACTGCATGAAAAAATATCTGAACTTTATTTGAGAATATAAAGAAGGACCACCTGCATAGACATAACATTTAATAACTTATTTTTCCTTATACAATTTATTCCTTGTGTCAACAATGATGCTTATCAAAAGTATCGTTTTACAGGGCAGAGTGATATAAACATCAAGATTCTAGAAAGAGCCAAGAGCCATCTGTGGAAGTGAAGATATGAACATGTATAACTACAGAATATAAAAAATAAAATTATGAAACAAAAAGGGAAGTATACTTTATGTACTTCCCTTGTTGTACTCATCCCTTGTTGTACTTCAAAGAAGTATTTCACAGCCTCTTATCTCAACCAGGTGGACTAAGAATCTCTTGACAAATCAGGCCCCTTCAGTCAACAGTCAACTGGCTGTATGCTCTGACATTAAGTAGACATGATTGCCATGGTAATCTCATTAGCATGGCACAAAATATATCTGAGAAAGAAAGAAAGAAACGCTGGCACCTGCTCAGGTTCATCCAGGAAAAGCAAGCTTGGACAGTTTACATTAAATTCTGAAGGCAGGATCACAATTGCCAGGATTCTAAACCCATTTGGTTGTCAGGAAATGCAAATGGACAAAGTGCTGGACCATAAGAATAACTGCACTGTAGTTCGCTTTAGCTTAGCTGTTGTCTTAGTTTATGACTATTCTTAAATTTGTAAAATAGGAATGCTCTCAGGGAACAAAACAAACTAAACAACTGAAGCCATATAAGTTACCATTAGTCAAGAAGAACAAATATTTCTAGAAATGCATAAACACATTTAACATATGAAATGATGGCCAACGTATTAACAGATTAGAGGAAGGTTTAGTTTCTTAGTCGCACGAACACTGTGTTCAAAGGTAAATATCCAACAATTAAATTTTCTGTCGTCTGAGGGCGTGTCTTACACTTTTCTCTGTCTGGGTCTGTGATTACAGGTCTATTTTAAAAGCTGTCCCCACTCTGCCTGAGCTGGAACACACTGTTGTCTTGAGAAAGAGGCTGTCACTGGAATGAGCCATAGCACTGGCTGGACTAGCAGCAACACTCTGGAACAAAGGCCTCTACAGTCTATTCATGGGTTTGAAAACACAGTAACTTCTGTGTACAAGACCTCCCAAGGCAGGATGGTGCCCATGCAGTGGCAAACAACCAACAGTAAAAGTGAGTGCATAAGAGCTAAAGAATAGACACAGACACTAGTGCATAGTAACAAATCCATCTTCTCATAAAACAGAGCAGTTGTACTAAATCTGGGTTACTATAAAACTCATTTGACTGAAAACAAGTAACAGTGCACAAGTTATGTCATCTTTACTTTAATATTCAACAATTTCACATTAGTAAGTGCTTCCCATGGATCAAGACGTTTGGTGTGGGTACAATGCCAGTTGGGCTGGGTGAAGTCTTCCTTCACACCACTCCAATAAATTGTGCCAATTTATTGCCACAATAAATATCTAAAAATGCCTGTTCATTCATATATACATTTACTACCATTAATCAAGAAGGAACAAACTCAACATGTTTTTAGACCTCAGGGATAATTACTACAATATGTTTTATGTTAAGCTTGCATTGAATATAGATGTCCCAATCAAGTTTTTTCAGCCTCAATCCGAATGCTTTATTATACTATATAAAGACTGTGATCTGACATAAATATTAAGTTTGTCAGCTTAATCTTTCTTTTGTATGGGAGAATGTGACTTCTGAAACTGGCACGACAAGATCCTCTACAATTAAAAAGTTTCACACCACCTGATTTTCTGGAGCTGCATTAACACATTGCAGTGGTACCAATGGACTACAGAGTGATGCATTTTCTTGAGCTGACCCACCGACTACATAGACAGTTTAACGTAACCAGCAAGTTACAAAATCAATGTTCATTAGTAACAGCTGGAATGACCTTCTGCCAGCTCCTGTTGTCACTTAACCAGTAAATGCAGCATCAGCAGTGGCTAAAAAAAGCAGCTGGTAGCTGGATGATTAGTAGTGTACACTGCCTGTAAGAGTAAATATTCAACTTGTTCATTAATCAAAACCAAATATCCTTTAGCATTTTCTTGGGAAAACAATCCTTTAAAACAGCTTGCTGGCAATTGAGAAAGTCATCACGAGGAAACATTCGATTTCTGTGTTTATGCCACAATTAAGGGTGTTTGTTTCGTATTGTTTGTATAAAATTTTTAGATTTGGTAACTCCTAAAAACTACAATCACACATCATTGTCAATAGCTGTAAACATTAACAGTGTAAAAGGTTGATGTACTGCTATTGGGTGTTAAAATGTTAAGACTGGGAACTGGTGTTGAAAAACTACTTTTCAAATTAAATAAAAATAATGTTGCATGTTTGTCTTAGTAACCCCACTAAGACTGAAATAGTTTTGTTATAACTTCATCTTGGTGTCATGTTCAGACTATTACTTATAAAACAAGCCTTTTTATTTAAAGATCAAAATACAGTCAAAATCATTCCCTTCATCCATCCCATTTTAAAACGGAACTCAAAATGCAAATTAGCATTTTAAAACATAGCAGCCTTTTGCCTCGAGTCACATCTGTTATCCATCCAATTATAGCACTCACCCAAGGACACATTAAACACACATTAAAAGGGTTCTGGAGGCTTGACAAATCATGTGAGTCAGTCATCTAAAATGAAAACTCTCATTTGAGGCACCAGAGCTTCTTTGAGTTCAAATCAAAGCAACTCTGAAATTGTTAAACAGAACTTCTATTACATATACTGTATGGCAATGCAGTAGTTTCATAATTTAATAAAATGTGCTACTAATTCTCTAATTTGCATCCTTCTGTACAGATTACAGTTACATTAAACATAGCTTGGCTTCAATTGTGATTGACTTTAATGTTACCAACTATAATATGTAGGGATGTCCCTATAACACTTCCTGACTGAGTACAAGTACTTAAATTTGAGTACTTGCCAATACCGATTACTAATACGAGTACTTAATAATATAGCAGATGCAGCAATTCTAAAAACCTTATCGGATGTAGCATTGGAGAAGTTTTTCGGACTACTTCAGTAATCAGATTAAGGGGTGATGAAATGCTCTGCTGACATTTTATGATACAGTGCAAACACCCTACTAATCAGTGACATTTTCCCTTCATATCAGAGTATCAAGTGCCGCCAGAGAAGCTGATTGATGAAGTAACATTAAGAGTAAGGTTATGACGGAGTAAAATAATCTAAAAAAGTTTCATCCTTCAGAGGATGAAAAGAAAAACTAAATATGAAGAGAAAAGCTGTGGCAATGACAAGTATGACCTACGACCTTACCAAAATCTTTATTAACTTCTGAATAAAGAAATGAATGTGAGAAAAGGTTAATATAGATACATAATCTATGGAGATAATAAGGGATAGAGACAAAAAGAAGCATAAATGTCACAACAAACTTGGGTGCTTGGTGCATTCAACCGGTATAAAACATGTTCATATGTGCCAAAACTCTGGTATGCATTAATACATAAAATCTCACAACCTAATCTGGGTATCATCACGCAATACAGACATTTCCAACAGTCAAAACTAAACACATTGCTTAACACTTTCTTCCTCAGGATGATCTAAACTGATGTGCCTGGAACAGAAACCCTCAAACCAAAAACGGTGCTATCAAAAACTAAAATCTGCTTCATCACAGAAGCAAGGCATACACTCCTAAAATATCTAAATCCTTCCAAGACATCCGTTTACGAAATACCTCAAACCTACCCATTAATTATGTTATTCTTCCCTTTAAACTAAACCCAATGGGCTGTAATATTAATTTTCCCTTAACAATTCTCCACTGTACACTGTTGCTTTAGAGATACAGAGTATTTATCTTTCAACCAGGTGGCCTGGCTATTTGTTATGTGATGTTAGCCATCTAAAATGTAAATGTAATAGTCTATTATTGCACTAACTTATCCATTATCCCAGTAATTGAGCTATTACTGAAACATCTGGTGGAGCAGGACTGAGTACTACTGAGTGATTACAGTGTATTCTACCTTAAAAAGTAAAATTAAAATACGTTTCAGGCTTCTATGTTCGTCTCATTTCCTGGTCCATCTGTTCTCTTTTAGACAAGGTTTAGAGAAATTCTATCTATTTGTAATCCTAAAGGAGAGAGATTATTATTCAACAACTCTCTTCGTACATCTACAAATGTACACTGTCTATAGAATTTTTTAAAAGCCTTAATAAAACAGAGCAGGTTTATTGTCATGGATGTGATGGTTTATGCACAGAAGCTATTTTAGAAGTACATCACCAGAATCCAGTTTTTGAATAGGAAATTACTGCACTATATATTTCCCTGCAGGGCACTTGGTTCTTTCAGCTTTGATACACTGTCTACTTTTCATGATATAAAGGCTAAAAAAGGCACTGGCATTTCTTTGTCATTTCCATTTCAAAGAATGTGCTGTAGAATTTGTCAAAGAGGAAAACATATCAGTAGCATCTTAAAGTAGAATGTGTGGACGTGCGGGCTTGTGTGTGTCAGGGTTACAAAAAGGACTGCACCTGAATTTCTTTTTTCAGGATTACAGAGGTCAGTATTTCATGTGGAGTATATCCCAGTTTCATGCAGTAGAAAATCAAAATCTAAAATGTTGTGAACTTTTATGACACAGTTTGCCAATTTTAAGTCAAACTATATGTAGGTTAGGTTTTGTGATGAAAGATCACTACATAGACTACATAGGCTGGTAACATAACAACTCAAGCAGAAGTCAAGCAACTTCAAGCAGTTGGATGAACTTGACTGCCAAACCTGCCACAACAAACATTTATTACAAAATTTACAATGCAGGTAGCATTGTGGCAAGGTCATTAGTCTTTCTCATGGGTGAAGATTTACCAACAATCAATCCCGACCACATGTAACTAAAGTCATGAAGATGGTCAACTCAGCCACGAAGGACATCCAAAAAACAAAACAAAAAAAAAGGCTTTGTCTGCTTCTTAGGGGACAACAACAAAGCACAGAAGTTACTATACCTGCAGCATTTTAGTACAGCAATAAGCAGTTAAAGGGGTTAAAGGACAGGTAGCTTCCAAAAGGACTGGTTCAGTAATCAGATTCTAATGAATAGTGAAACATTATCCTAATTGGTATCACAACATCATTAATTTACACTTATAAAACACTCAGTACTAGGCATCTCCTGTTTAAATCCTGAGTTCATTAGCTTTATTCTCTGGAAACATTTAGTCAGAAAAGGCAGGAGAGCAAAATAAACAATCCAGTATATTTAAACAGGTTATAGGAAAGAACAAACAGAGGGTAATCCGGCCATATCCATCCATCCATATTGTAAATGTACAATATGGGTGCAGTGAAACAAAGTTTCTGTGCGACACATGACTCTGTAACACAACCTGAATCTGTCTCAAGGAGTTTTTCCTCTCATGAGGCTTTCTCAAAAATAAATGCAGATTAGCCTTAATCTATAAGGACACCTGCATAGATGGGTCTCATTTGGCTACTCAATATTTTTGCAATTTTGTGTAATGTAATAAAATACAATTTTGAGATATTTCAAAGATTATAAGAAAATAGAAAACAGAGGTAGGTAGTGAAACATGTTGGTGTGTGCTGAAATGGTAAGCAGTATCACTGTCTATATGCTGCAGGTGCATTATGGAGATAAAAGGAACAACCTTAAATTAGTTAAATATTGGACAAGTTCAAGTCAACAGTAACAAACCTGAAAGCTAGATCAATATTTCAAGTATCCAATTAGGCCTGCTGGCTCACTCACTGAATATCAACAGCACACAACAATCTGAGGCATACACCTGTGGTCAATATCACTAAAATGTTAAGTAATTACAAATCCTGTGTATTTAATACAATTTTCTTTAGCCAGGTCCTATGAAGAATTCAACCAAATAAAATGTGTGACTACTTGCATTATATGACACTAACAGCAACAAATGTCACATTATATACTGCATTAATGAGATTAAACATTTTGTGCAACATCACCTTTATGTTGTGTTTGAGATCACTGTCACTGATAACTGGAATATTCCACTCCTGTCAAAGTTCATACAGCTCCATTTCAGCACACTCAAACACAGGTTTTATGAGTGGCACTGTGGAGTCCATATCAAACACACTGCTCATCTGCCAACAAATTTATTTTGTATTTGCTGAAAAACAGCTATTAATCCTGCTCAGAGTCACTGTGTTAAGCTCTCTGTCCGGCATGCACAGAAATGAAACTGATCTGAATATCTGAGGGTTATATGACCAGCAAGCATATTTTCCTAAAAATCTGTTCTCTCTCCTATCATAACTGTTTTACTCATGCTCCACAGCACTCATTAGAATAAAAAGTAAATATATCCCCTGGAAACCTCTCACACACACTGAAATATTTATGTCCTTGCAAGAATAGTATTTGAACAAAAATTGTCCACTCAAGGAAATGAAGGAAAACACATGGAAAGACATGCACGCATGCTTGCACACACACCAATTGTTACACTGCCAGCATAGTTGACAAACGTGCAGGAAAAGTTGAAATTGTTTCCTCGATCAACAGCTTTACATCTGATCTTTCCATGAATGTTTTTCCATGTAGCAGGAATACAGCTGCATGAAATCACTTCCTTTCATTAGTTCTGTAGCAGTGTTCAGCACAAGCTAAAAAAAAGACTCAGGAAAAAGTTAAATGTGTAATTTCTATCCAAGCTAAAAATGTAATACTCTTTCCTCCATATCCTGTGTATTTCTGACATCTTCCACTAATGTATAAATGTCACATTTTCAACATTCACCCACGTTTTCCTCTGTCTGTATTGTATATGTGTTCTTGGCATCCCACTAGTATGAAGTGTGTATCGATATAGCACTGTCATGGAGCCTGCAGGGGTGCTCAGTCATGCCCTTAATATGAAATATCAGAGCAGAGCCCACTCAGTGCCTGACAGAGGAAGTCTCTACAGTAGACCACTCCAGTCACTGCAGTCTGCTGTCACCAGGCCTGCTCAGCCTACAGCTGCCTGGAGAGACAGAGATGCCAAGGTGCCAGTACACATCCTGTCTAACCTTTAAATCCTGCCTAATGCGGCACATCAGGTTGCCTGACTACCTGGTGTTGGCCAGAACACCTGCTAAAGTGACATGTAGATTAGATCATTTTATATTTATATTAAAAGAAGGCCAAATCTTTTATAAACAGATGTACAGATCCAATAACCATGCAGTGCACCTGCAATCTGCAATAATCAAATGTTCCAAAGTTATAATGTATTGGGCGTTAGCTAGAATTGTAAAAAAAATTGAGAACTAGCAGTTATTTGTTAGCCAAAGCTAATCAATCTACTATTAAGCTGCAAAGCCGGTTGTGTGAGACACAACTGTACAAACATTCAAAATAATGTCACTGTTATCTTAAAATATTGTTACGTCATAAACATCTGGCAGATTAAATTTAGTAACAGGTCATAAAAGCTTATAAGAAACGGTCCATTGACTGTGGATATATTGGTTTAGCGAAGTGCCTGCAAGTGTTCTTGAATACTGAATATGGAAAGTAAATATTAAAGTCATAGTCCATGATTTTCAGAGAATCTTGTGTACATTGTGTACACAGTATTTCATAACATATATTTTCATTAATTGTTACTGAGGTACACGTGAAACCAGCATGAATATCAGCCAGTAATTCTTTGTACCCTACAATTTGTCAACTAATCACTTTAAACAACTGCAACTTTAAATGGAGTCAAAATAGTTCTGTGTCGCTTGAGCTCCGTTTTGACAGAAGACCTCATAGTATCTCAACTATCTTTCATAGCCATGGGCTCTGTGAATGAATTTCTCAGTGGCAAGCTTAAAAAAAAGTGTGAGGTGGTGGGTGGAGAGCATATGGTGTTTTTTGGTGTCCCACTGAGGTCCATGCCAGGCAGCAACTTCCCTACAGGGAGTGTTGTAGATACAGGGAGGACTCCAGCTGCTCCTCTGGGTGACCTTCATTATCACAATTAACATGCATGCCATTCACAAGCACACTGGGCTCGGGTGAATGATGCAGTTTAAGCATGGGCAGAGAGGAGATGAACAAGGCAAGATGTAGCTGGCCAGCGGAAAAAAAGGACATTCAAAAATTAGTTATTCATAATTAAAGGGTGACTCAAACTACTGAATTATCAAAAGACTGTGATTTCCTTTGAAAATGTGTAAATACTGGTTTAATAATATATATGTATTTAAGATGATCATGTGGAAATTTACAATGCATGCATACATTTGGGGACGCCAAAAAAAAAAAAATTTAAACTATGTACTGTATTTAATTCAGATAAATGAGATCATGCACATTAAATCCATGAACATATTGTATTGTTATTCCTACTGTATCCAATCAGAGTACAAATACAAGATTACCCAATTTTTGCAAGTGATTTGTTGCATAATACGCAACTTAACCACAGGCTATACTGCAGAACTCCATTGTGTCCTTACTAATATTTCTCTATCAGTTTCCACAGTAAACACAGTGCACACAAGGGTAATATAGATAATTTGCTCAATATTAACCCTTTATTGAGCACTTATTGAAATATTGGACATTCAAAATTCTAATCCTAGACCATTATTGGAAGATATAACCAGAAGCTTTTACCTTTGTGACTTTATATATATAAAAAAAACTAAATAACAAACAAATACATTTTTTCTTGAGGTACTGATTCTTATATAACTGTTATAACAGATATCACACTCATAATAAAGTCCTGAACCACTTCTGAAATAACTCATTACTGTAGAACTACTTTTTTTCTCACTGTGGATCCCATTGTCTGCAATCTTCCTTTGTAAAAGTTGTAATGACTTAGGAACTGTGGGGTCAGATGCTGGTCATTTGGCACACACACACCATTTACACACCATGGGCGGCTGTGGCTCAGGAGGATGAGCAGTCATCTACCAGCCATAGGATCTTCTGTTTAAAAGATTTTGATTTACTGAGTGAGAAATTGGTCATGGTGGTCAAGACAAGGATGTTGGTGCTTGAAGTGTGGTATGTAGCACATGGTCTGAAAGGTACTTGTACTGTATTTCCATAGTTACTAGTTACTTTCTGAGGTTTTAGCTTTTTATATAAAAATAAATATAGACTAATAACGTGGTTGTGTATCATTTATGAATTGACCCCGTCTCTACATAAGGTTAAAGTCAGTCCCACCTTTACTGACAGCTCTTACTGTTCCAAAGTCTCTAGATACTGTAACACATTTCTGCCATAATTTTCATCTTTAAGAACAGAAATCTGGAACAGAAATGTTCAATTGTGCATTTATTCTGCAGGTCTTCACTTAATTATGATCAAAAGACTTTGCTCATAAAACAAAAGAAGAATTGCACAATGACATGTAGAGTCGCAAAACAGTCAGTGCCTTATAACATTTTTAATTCACAATTCAATAAATTTAGTTTAAGCCTTTCATGTATTATGAAAAATAAACAGATTTTTTTTTTCAATTAAAAATCCAAAGATGGCACACACGTATTTGCAGACAAGTTTCATTGTTGTTTTGTCTGAGCATTTAAGGAAGACCATGATTTCTCTTGCTTCACATAAAATCCAAAAACTCATCATTACAACAGAAAAGTAACTAAGAAGTGTTTTCATGAAGGACAGGTGGTCGAGACCAACAGATGTTGCATGCAACAAGTGTAAGGTCAAAAATGTGACATGGAAAAAAGTGAGAGGGGAAAGAATTTAGAAAGAGATTAAGGACTAGATAAAATAGCCACCACAGAAAAGGACAGTGAAAGACAGATAAACGTTAGAAGCAGAAATGGTCATTTCTCTTTAGTTATGGATGAGTATGACCAGAAAGAGTAATAAAAAGTAAACCTAATCATTTTTCCAATTTTCTGTGAATTAAGCAGCATTTGTGCAGCAGTACTATTATCTACTCAATTTCATAAATCTGACAAGAAAAGGCCAAATATAATTTCACGGTTTTCCTTTTGGCATGCCTTGCAGGCTGATGGTACATTTCATGAACATTGTGAAATGCCTTGATTAAAGAACATCTTGTTCAAAATTAACACAGCAGAACTGATTGCATTAAACAGATAGGGTCATGGCTGCCAACTATGAGGAGGAGGGTGAATAAAACCATGTTTTTATGTTTAAAACAAGTTGGTGACTCAAAGTAGTATAAGTGATAAGATGTGATTTTTTAAATTTATTTTCGAGATTTCAATACAAATCACATATAAATATATATTAAAGTACACCTATTAAATAAACAGACAACAACAACAACAACAAAGATGCTGTTCCAGACCATGCCCACTGGTATCAGCTTAGAAACTGTTGGGTTAAGAGAAACACTAAAGATCAATCAATAGCCCTTTTTACACATCAACCCCACTATACTGATGAGCAGTTGGCTTTGTCTTTAAGCATTCCAGTATCCATTTTATAGTACATTTTTTAAAGTACAGACACCCTGGTATTAGAGGTGTGACATTTAATATGGCGTATAACACACATATACATGCCTTCAAAACATTACTAGTAGGTAGACTATAATGGGATTTTGCTAGTTTTGCATATTTAAGACATGATTTGGACTCAAACATAGTCACACACATGTTGGTGCAGGAAACATGTGGGTGATGAGAGGCTGGAGGAAAAACACTACTCATATCACTACAACCTGCAGCTCTGTGGCAGGAAGAAGTTAATAGATAAAGCTAGAGTTTAAAAAAAGTAGTCTGGACAACTAGTTGGGCTGTGTCACCAATACACTGACCACCTTCTTCTGTAGCCTTCCTCCAACAACACATTGCAGTGGTCCTTTGTGTCTCCAAATCTCCAGTGTAGTGTCATGTCCGATTGCTGCCAAACCTGAACCTTCATTGCATCTCTATTTTTACTTTGCCTCTGTAATTTAATTCAAACTGAAATGAACACTCCAATATATTTGACATTTAAAAGTTACAACACAAAATAAAACTGTGGTCAATGTTACTGTAGAAGTACAGTAAAATGTCTGCTCAAAAAGCCATATATTCTAATCTCACAACAGGCTGGCTTTTATCTTATGCCTCCCACAAGGACAGATATGTGGAGTAGAGTGTGTATGTGTTTAAATATGTGTGTTATAATGACTGTGTGTACTTTCAGAAACGGGTCTGATATTCCCCACAAGGTACAATTACTCAAGCTCAGTAGATCCAGTGCTGTCTGACTGCATCAAAGATGATTCACATCTAATGACCTGATAGGATAAAACGTACAAAAACACACAGCAGACCACACAAACAAAATAGCAATCTGTACAGAGATGGTTCACATATGTAAGTCCAGTCTGCACCGCACAATAGACTAAGGGGCACTTACACCTGCCCAACATGAAAACAGTAAGTATTCTAGCTCTGCTGTGCACATGTCTATTGGCACTGCCTGAATACTACTGGATGATTTCACCAACAGCTCTGCACCGTCACACATTCACTCCCTCAGTCCTTACTTTGAAGTTTTCACTTATGCTCTTTCACTCAATAACTCTCTTGCTTGTGACTTCTGAGGGAAAGGATTAGAAAAGGACTAAGTCAGGGACCTAGAAGACACTTTTAGATCTTCTCCCAGTTGCTAGCATAAGCAGTGTGCGCTAAAAAAGTTATGGATCAGCTGATTGAAACAGTTGTTCCTTATTTATCATTCCTAACACTAACACTCAGCTGGTTCTGATGGTAAAAAGATTAATGTAACAGTAAACTGTGTTGTATCAAATGTGACTCTCTGCACCTTGTCTTGTAGACTGCAGCTGGAATCAGATCTGCTTTGAGGGCAGAATTCCTATGTTTGGGGCTGTAGATAAATCCACTCTCCCTTTAGAGAGACAGATAGAGTTAACTCCAGATGCACTGGCTCAGCAAATCCATGGGCCTGACTTCAAAATCAATACTAGCAGCTTTAAGAGGATATAAGAATCATCAGGCTTAGCGACCATATAACCATAGAATCAGATACAGCTCTGAATTCATTACATATGATGGCATCAGTCCTGCTATGCCTTATTAGAAGCCCTCGCAAAGAAGCTTTTCACTATACTCTTTTTTAAATCTCCCTTGTTCTGTGGTCTGACAGTATATTGAACAGAGACAGAACAATTCTGCAGAGTCTCAGAGGCAAAACATAAAAAATTGGGATATATCATAAAACTTACGCCAGTACAAATGGAGTTTCACAAAATAGTGATGCTGTTGTTAAATTTGTAAAATTAAGTCTATAAAAATGTCTTTCCTTCACTGACTTCAATAAATTCACCACTGGCACAATTTTTATATAGTACCTACTACACTGCATGAATTCTGGTTAATTATCATATTGGACTTTCAGCACATGACTGATAAAGAAAATACAGGTTTGATGTATAATGGCGATTAGAAAAAACATTCAGAGCATTCAGAACATTCAGGCTGCAGGAAATTTCAGGAAATTCAGCAAATGTTCTTCTGTAAGGTCAAGGTAGCAGCACATATATACAGGGCACACAGCTGTATGTGTTACATTCAGCTACATACCTGTAATCACAGCTATGCTGCTGCATTCACAACTGTCATCACAGTGACTAATTATTGGGCCATGGCCACTTCTAAAGCACAGGCAACCTACACTTAGTGCTGTACCTGAACATATCCTGTGTAAACACACAGCGAGCACCTGTGCTGTTGTTACTCTGCTGTTTCACTGTACGATCAATTTGGAGGGTGGCAATACGCAAACAGATTAAATGTACAGAAAAGACTGAGTGATCTAGATCCACTTGAAATAAATGACAAATTTAAAATATTTGTGAGGTAGGTGAATAGACACATCAGCTATAGCATACAACAATCATGAACTGAATACATCAGCACTTCCCTTTATTTATTTACGACTGACTGTTAAATGTTTGCTTTTCCAAAGTATAACTCAGCATATGCTGTCTACATGGTTCCCCACCCTCAGGGCTGATAAGAGATAGCCAAACAAATATTTACTGTGAGAGCTTCAAGGTCTTTTCTGAAAGAAAAAAAAAAGCCTACTCTATCACCAGTTCCTCTCCCTGAGCAATGTAAAATCTCACCAACTCACAGGGTTATCACCAGTTAGGTTATAGCCACTCAGATTAGGATGTAGAGATGCAGCTAACAATTATTATAATAATCAAGTATTCTATCAATTACTCAAGCAATTAATAGAGTAATCGGATGAGAAATTATTTAACTTTATGAAGGGCAGCAGTATATATACACAAGTATGTTCATATACAATAAGTATCTGGAAATGAACAAGTAATTGATTTTCTTTTTAGAAAAATATATATGTGCATTGCTCAAATTGCAGACTACAATATTATCTGTCAAACTAATATCAGTCATAACATAAGTAATTTAGTTCATTTCATTAATTGAGTTGGAATTATCTACTATAAAAATACTACTTCTAATAATAATGAAATACTGACTTTGAGTTGTGCTGAGAACTAGTTTTAACCTAACCTAACAGGCATAACATCAGCATTTACTGTCTTCTTGGAGACTATGGTTTTTATAGGAGGAAAAAATGAGTGAACAGGAAGGCTGGAAAAAAAAACAAGGGTCAACACAGACCAGGGTGCTGTATGGGTCTGGTATTGCAAATCAGAACACGAAAAGCTCAGTACCAGAATGACCCATTATCTCTAAATCTCTAAATCAAATCCGGACCGACCTGACCCATACTCCCACACAACTGCCTATAAGCAGGACTTTCAGACAGAGCTGTCTGAGGGCACTGTCACATTCAGACACACAACACACTTGCTCAGCTCCAGGTGTTTGTGGAAGCTAAGTCACACAGACATAGCCAATGCTGTGCTGTCATCTGTCCACATATCTAAACTCCCTGTTGCTGTCAGTCTAAGATGTGATAATTTTGTGATAACTAAAAACTGCATTTCGAATTCCATTTCTCTTATCTCATCTTCTAACATCATCATGCACTATGGACTCATTTCCTATAGATGTTCAATGTGATCTTCCATTTCGTAGGGGTGTCCAAACAGCTGTAGCTTCTTCAGAAGAACTGTCTGCCAGTGTCACGCAGCTGAACTCTTTTGTACAAAGGCTCATTGGTTACTAGTTGTGTTCCAACTACTACGGAAAGCACTTTTTATTTTTACAATTTTGTTCAAATGCTAGAGTTTTTCTCTCACATTGCTTAAATATGACCCACATTTCCCATGTTTAAATGAAATTGCTGAACATGCACGTTCAGAGAATGGTCACTTTTTGTCTGAATGCTGATGGACTTGCTCTTCTAGAGCTTTGTCAAGGCATTGAGATTTCCAAGTGCCTTTAGCGCCTTTATGAAAGATTTCTTGCTACAGTCCAAGTTGCATGTGAATATGCTACTGAGATATGTTCAACTATCCACTTTTTCAAATGGTTCTCTGTTGCCAGTGAATTTCTGCTGCAGTTGAATGCTCCCAACCGCCACTGTCTTGGTGTTGCCCACATAAAACACCAGGTCGTATTGTTTTGCGTCATCACTGAGTGTCTATTAGTACCTGCGAAGACTCTGCATTTTCTTCTATAACTCAATATCATCAGGTTATTGTTAATTATCTTGTGCTGTTTGGACATTTTTTATGATATCCTTAATTGTTTGACATTGTGCTACTGTGGCAGGTTAGTTTGGTTTATAACAAAGGCACTGTACTGTGAGGTTTTGATGTCATCCCAAACTTTTAAAACGTTAGTTTTTTCTCTTTCTTTATTTTGCATACCACGCCACATTACAGCACAATGTGCAACAGTAAAAATCATCTATGAGTTATTCGAGAAATAATTTCAGCACTACTGCATCTCATCTTTTTAAGTAGTCAACAACAGCCTAAAGAATGGGCATAGTTATTAACTATGGATTCTATTTTCCGTTTGTTTTTTTTCCCTAGATGCTGATGTTTTCATCCACAAGAATGTATTGATTTGTATGGCAGAGGTGGTTTGTATTTCAAGCCTCAACAATTAAAACAATTGGAAGTCACCCACTAGACATAAATCATGTATTGTTAGGCTACATTCAGTGCTTCAAAGGTACATCAGCCTTGACTTGACAATACCTCAGTGCTAATGTGCCACAGATAAGCAAAGGTCGTTTATGTTCCCCAAATCCTGAACTGTGTCAATATATCTGCCAAAGACGTAGTGACACTGCCAAAATCATTATGGAATATACACATCCCCCTGCACTAGCTAACACACAGTAAAAATACTCAAATGACAGGGGTCTGCTAAAATAGCATGTTTCTTCTTAAAGTTTCCAGAATGCAGATGAGTCCCCTAATTCTTCTCCCAAAATATACTGAGCATTAAGAAACATGGACTCATTTAATTATGTGTGCAGACATGGACAATGGAGCTTATACAAGGATATGCATAAATTTATCAGCTTCTTTGGCCCAGGTGCACATTTTATTTATGCAGAATGACTGACCATCAAAGGAATTATAAATCTAGGCAAGACATAAATCTATGTCAGGATGGTGTAAAAGACATGTTCCCCTTTACCTCCACAAAAACACATCTGTAAAGAGAATGAGGACATTTTTATTGTGGTGGATAATTATAATTTACTTCACCTTAAATTTGTTAACATACAATTATCACATTTCTGACAGTTTCAACAAAAAATGAGAAAATCTAACTTCTCATTGGCAGAATTTATTGCAGCGATGCTGTATTTTGCTGAATTTGACTTTACAGGTGTGCCTAGTACATTGCCCAGTAAGAGTATGTTCCTGCCTCCCATTCCTGACATATTCTCTATCCTATTCCAAAATATGTTTGATTGAGAAGATTGAAATTGATTGAGAGAGGGGGCCAAGGCCTCTACTCTTGTGATGAAGTTCATTGTATAACATTACAGTCATTACATTATAGCCATTTGGCAAACGCTTTTATTCAAAGCGACTTACAAGCAAGGGACAACTACAGGGCTCAGTGTCTTGTCCAAGGACACCTCAGCATGTAGCCAGTAGGAACTGGGAATTGAACCACTAACCCTGAGGTTGGCAGACAACTGCTCTACCAACTGAGCTACATGCCATATTAATCATATTCATTTCATTGCTTGCAAATAAAGGAATCACCAAGTATACTAACTAGAAACTACTAACAAGTCAAAAACAGAACTGAGGAAGGTAAATAAATTACTAGAATACTGAAAACATACAGTTTGTAACTTTGTAATGGCTGGAAAGACATCTGGCACTCACTGGGAGAAACATTACCAAGTGTTTTCATCAGGGAGTGCTGTAGCTTGTGAGACAAAATGTGTTCCTTCTGAAGCATATTCAAAAATGTGTTGCAAATGCAGCTGGCATACATCTAACACTCAACAGCTCTTTGTAAGTAAACTACTGCCAGAATCTCGTTTGAGCAAATGGGCTAAATATTTTTGCAAAACCACATACTACAGCTTGATGTACTGTATAGTGCAATAGTTCAGTATGGATGAGTTATAAAATGTATGTGGAAAGGCTGGAGAAGAATTTGGATCAGAAATTTGAAAAAGCATGCCTACTGATTCATTGCTGCTCTATCCCATTCATACTCTGACTCCCAGTCTACACAAGGTACAATACTGTTTGTTCAATTGCTACTTGAACAGATCATTGCACAGAAAACAAAAAGGTGGTAAAAGGAAGTCAGTAGAGTGACAAGTGGTATTGTGCATGGAGCAATATTGCAAAATTGTACAGGGTCACAGAAGAGAGGTGTTAGAAAACAAAGAGTCTAGAACATTGATTCAGACTTTTGCAATGGCAAAAGGTTGCCCCTCTAAGTCTGTGACAAATGCGGTTGAAAAAGGGCCAAGTGCAGCAATGAGGATCCAGGAAATACTGAAGACTGTAGAAAAAGTGTTAAATGTGCCATCCAGGAGTGGTTTTCTACAAGTCAGTCCTAAAAGTAAAATTCGCTGGGAATCCTTCCCTCAATCTAAAAAAAACAAACTATTCTAGCATTTATTTAATTATCATAACAGGTAGGTTGACATTCAAATGATAAACTAAAATATTTAACTCCACAGAACAATTTTCCCTTAATCTCAGTAAATTTTCTATTTATCTACGTAAGTATATGACCAAACGTTGGGACTGTCATGGCTTGTTCTTTGCTGGGACAGACTGAAAATTAGCTTTGTAAAATGCCTGGAATTGAAACACAAAGTCAAGATGTTTTGTAATGACCAACAAATGTCAATATACCGTAAAATAAGAATTAACTTATACGATCCAGATACAGCCCATAAAATATTTCTTCACAGGTCATTTGTTTATTTAATATTTTCTTAGACAGTTTTAATACAGCCAAATAAGATGTTTGGATTGAGTAACCAAAGTTAGTTATTAAATGTTTAGTTATAAAGGCTCACAATTTGACAAAGACAAAGCATCAGCTAATTATATGGATGGCTGATTTTTATGTAGTTGGGGTTCTTTGCTTTTATTACAGTCTCTCTTTTCTTTCCTCCTCTTCTCCCTCTTTCCCTTCATTTCACATTACACAAACAAAGAGAAATGCATATAGGATACAGGCCTTGTCTGCACAAAACAAAAGCTGAGAACACCATGAGGATGACTTTTTCCAGGTACAAAGGGAATTGTGTTGACATGGTCTTTGATCTACTAGTGAGCCAATACATTTGGTCAGAGTACACAATATCAAAAACATGTGTGGTGTGGTCCTCTTCTCGATTAATTACCTCCTCAATGATGCATTAAGGGGCCGCATCAACTCAGTTCCCAAGCCATTCCCTGCAGTAGAGTGCCATAAACACTTCTACAATAGAACAACAACCATCCACCCCAGCAAGGAGCCCAAAATCTCTTCACTCTAAACACTGTCAAAGTCAATAGTCACAATTTCTTCAGGTTAAGAGGAACCACACCTTCTTCTGTTGTTGTAATGGCAAACTGGAACTGTGAGTGAACCTCCAGGAGAGAATCCACTCCTTAGGCATCAACTTCATGTTGTATCGTCCATTGACTGTTGCCAATAGACAGCCCTATTGACAATATATGTCTGTGAATGGCTGTATGGAGGATAGCTAGCAAGAAACATTACAATATATCTGGGGTGTCAAGGTTTGCACGCTGTATAGCTACTAGTCAATATCAACGCACACAGTCATGCATATCCATTATTATCCTAAGAGAGGAAGACAGGAAGGGAATAGTATAGAAAAAAAAAGAATAGCATAGGATATCTATCATTACACTGCACCGTAAATAAGCTATTAAACTAATAAGCTATTAAGCTAATAAAACTCTCAGCTCCAATCCAGTTTACCAAAACAGCAACAGAGTCAAATAGTTTCTCTAAACATTTAAGGTGCAGAAGAATACCACAGTCCTTTACTTTTCTCCTGAGTTAATCAGTAAAGGACAGGATGAGCTGATGGAGGACAAGGATAGAAAGTTTGGCTTTAGCATAGAAATTAAAATCCAACATATACACAAACAAAACCATACTAATTCTGTGCAGACTAGATGAAACACAGTGGCCATCTCCACACTTTTATATGCACAGCACCACACAGTGCACCTGCAGGGAACCTAAGCCTTTCATCTATCCCACTCCACCTGCTGTAAGCGTGTGCGTGTTTACATGGGTGAAAGAGATAAGAAAAACTGTCAGAAATAGTAATTATGCAACCGCCTGCTGCCATATATCTAAAGTCTTCTTTCACATAAGTTTTCCTTAAAATTGGAAAAACTAAATGTGTGAAAAATTACTACCTCTGATTAAAGAAACATATGGAAGAATCATGTACAATACAAAAGTCTGACATCACACTGAAGACCAGTGATATTTCATGTTAACACAATAAGTCATGACATGTAAAATTAAATGTTACTTAAGATTCTGCACCATTTCTTTCTCCCTTTCCAATGGCATGGCATTTTACTTTATCAGCTTTGGCGAGCTGCACCTAGCAGGTTAGAAGAGGGTGTGCTAAACAAAGGAATTCAGTAAAAGTTACATTAAATAATTACCTAACAATAACATATGATGTGGCTAATAGTACAATGAACCCATGGGGCGTACACACGTCTGAGTGCAATAAAGAATACGATATAATGCAGCACTATTTTACATTTAAAATTAAAATTTTAC
>OMLM01004318.1:6407-16721 GCA_900302695.1 Helostoma temminkii | reverse complement strand
AGGAATCGTGGAGTTATCTTTGACCAGGATATCTCCGTTAACTCATATATAAAGGAAATCTCTAGAACTGCCTTTTTCCACCTGAGGAATATTTCTAAAATTTTAAGCATCCTGTCTCAAAGTGATGCTGAAAAATTAGTGTATGCATTTGTTACGTCTGGATTGGACTACTGTAATTCCCTTCTAACAGGATGTCCCAGTAACTCATTAAAAAGCCTCCAGCTGATTCAAAATGCTGCAGCCAGAGTTCTGACTGGAATTAGTAAGAGAGATCATATTTCTCCTACATTAGCTTCCCTCCATTGGCTCCCTGTAAAATCTAGAATATAATTCAAAATTCTTCTTCCCACATATAAAGCACTTAATGATCAAGCTCCTTCATATCTTAAAGACCTCATAGTAACATATCATCCCAACAGAACACTTCGCTCTCAGAGTGCAGGTCTACTTGTGGTTCCCAGAGTTTCCAAATGTAGAATAGGAGGCAGAGCCTTTAGCTATCAAGCTCCTCTCCTGTGGAACCAGCTCCCAGTTCATGTTCGGGAAGCAGACACTCTCTCTGCTTTTAAGACTAGGCTTAAAACTTCCCTTTTTGACAAAGCTTATAGTTAGAGCTGGGTCAGGTGACTTTGAACCAGCTCTTAGTTATGCTGCTATAGATTTAGACTGCTGGGGGACTTCCCTTCGACACACTGAGCTCCTCCTCCTTTCTCCATCCACTCATGCCTGCCTGTTCCTTGTTGTTGTAATTGGTTGTGTGATCTGCTGTTCGTTTCTCTCTTTCTTTCCACTCACCCCAGCGGACTGAGGCAGATGGCCACCCACCTTGAGCCTGGTTGTGCTGGAGGTTTCTTCCTTTCTTAAAAAGAGAGTTTTTCCTCTGCACTGTTGCCTAGTGCTTGTTCAAGGGGGATTTGTTGGGTTTTCCTTATTATTTAGGGTCTTAAACCTTACTCACATTCATACCTACAGGCAATTTAGAGTTATCCAGTTAACCTAACTGCATCTCATTGCAAGGTGGGAGGAAGCCAGAGTACCCAGAGAGAAACCTTGTAAACAAGAGCAGAACACTACACAACTGACACGTTTTTCAGACAGTGGCAGCTTTCTCCTGGTAACCCTTCCAAACTCACTGCACTTGTTCAGTCTTCTAATTGTGCTGCCATGGACTTCAATTGAATTCAGTTTATTTATATAGCACCAATTCACAACAAAAGTCATCTCAAGGCACTTCAAGGAACTTCTTCAGTTCTATGGATTTCTTTTAAGCATGAGTTAAAGGAGACAGGACAAGCATCACACTAGGACAAGAGTTAGACTTAACAAGTGCTGTTTGTTGTTAGTTCCATTTTAGTAATCCCAGAGCATTTACACCTTTGACCTAACAAAGGCAAACTAAGTAGTTTGGTTTCAACAAGAGGCAGTTATTTGGGGCACCCGTTAGGCTGGAGCGTCAGCCCTTATGTGTTCAGCCCTCCTTGTCCGAAGACCTATCTCTGTAAAGACCGGCAAGTCTACTTGTGCGAGTCCACCGAGCAAGGAAACCGAGGAAAATCTAATTTCTTCTTGTACCTATACCTTATCTCTTTACTGCTTAACCTTTACCTGTGTCTCTAGCCTGTGTTCTACTTCCATTACTATGGATCTATCAACCACCGGGCCAGCTGGGTAACGTCTGTGATGAGCTTGACATGCCACTGTCCCACTTCCTTGAAGACGGCACTCCTCTCATTGTCCTGGGAGACCTGAACATCCATCTGGACAAACCTCAGGCTACTGACGTCCTTGCACTTCTTAGCACATTTGACCCGAGACTGTTCCCCATTTCCTCAACCCACAAAGCTGGCAACCACCTGGATCTCATTTTCACCTGGAACTGCACCACAGACGACATCTCAGTCACTTCTTACCAATAAGGCGGCAGCTCTCAATTCTCTCCTCCAGAGGAAGAGATGCTCCTAACTTCATTTAAAACATTGTTCTTCTCATTTTCTACTCTGACTAAGGATGACACAGCCGCCCTCCTTCCATCAAAACATCCCACCACCTGTTCTCTAGATCCCATCCCCTCCACCCTCCTTCAAGCAGCTGCACCCATACCAAACAGGCACCTTTCCCACCTCATTCAAACAGGCCCAGATTACACCACTTCTCAAAAAAGCTTCTCTCAACCTCTCACTTGTTGATAACTACAGTGCTGTCTCTCTTCTTCCTTTTCTTGCCAAGACCCTTGAGTGAGGAGTCTTTGTTCAACTTTCAAAATTTCTTTCTCAGAGAAACCTTCTTGATGCCAACCAGTCTGGATTCAAGAGTGGCCACTCTACAGAAACAGCACTCCTCACAGTTGCGAAATCCCTGCGGGCTGCTAAAGCTAAGGGACAGTATTCAGCTCAAAATATTCTACCAACTATCTGTCAAATATTTTGACAGTGTGATATTTTTACACTGAGCAAGGAATGTTGCCAGTATTGTTGCCTAGCTATTAATCTAGCTAATAACATTCTACATTTGTCTCAGGTAGCTTATGTGCTTTCATTAATCACCAGCAGAGTTCAGACCTGTGGGTCAGCAGAGTGGGGTAAGAGATCCTCTTGTTGTTTTTTTTTTTGAGTTTTTACTGTCACTGAATATGGTACCGATTTCCTCTCTATCGCCCTTAAAAGCTCCTGGAAACAGTTCTCTCTTTATGACGCTCTCTATTGGGGACTGTGTAGCAGGCTAAAGGATAACCTAGCTACACAAGACCTCCCTAAGGTCTTGAATGATCTCATTGATGTAGTCATCAGACTAGACCGACGACACAGGCAGCGGCAGCAGAAGAGAGCACTGAAGTCTCTGCCTTCTTCATTGATTGTCCCCAGGAGGCTCTTTAAATCTGCTTCATCACATCTTGGTAAGCAAGCCTATTCCCATGTCTATAGATCATCATCACAAGGTTCTTTCCTTTCATGTCAACCTGGCTAGATTGCCACAACCCTCATGTTGACTGGCATAATCATAGAGTCCACTTACTGTCTTGCTTCATGCCTTTACTCTGCTATTTAAACCCACCCTAAATGACTCCTCATTTTCTCCAGATCTGAGACTGAGTATGTGCAACATGTCAGGGCAGTTTTTGCCTTTTGTTAGTCAAGGGAGAGAAGTGAGAGTTCTACTGGTGGACCCTGTGAAGGTTGGGGTGGTCCTGTCCTGGCCTGTTCCCTAAAATCTGAAACAGTTGCAGGGATTTCATTTGGGTAGTGGGTGTAGGAGACAACCCGGTAGGTTGTCCTTCCAGTAATTATTCATTTCATTTCTAGGATGGCTCATTTCATTCCCCTACCCAAACTTTCCTCCACCAAGGAAAGTGCAGACATCATGATTCAACCCATGTTCACATTACATGGTCTCCCCCGCAACATGGTCTCTGATTGTGGCACTCAGTTCACTGCTCTTTTCTGGAAGGAGTTGTGTTAACGTCTTGGCATCTCAGTCAGTCTCTCTTTACAAAAATAAAGAGTGACAACCACCTAGCTAAAATTACTACAACCATGGTACAACCAGCAAAAATGAGAAAAAAAAACAAACAAACAAAAAAAGGGAGCAGGAGGAGAGCACCCCTAGAAGCGATTAAGGACCATCCCCACGCGAGCGCCCACACATCAACTCTCCACCAGTGCACACCTTGAGACACATACGACCACGCACATACTGGACCCATCTGCATCCTTGGGGAGAACAAGCTGCCAACCAGACACCTATGTGGCCCCAGGCAGGACCCCACCTCCTCTTCTGCTGAGTTTGCCTGACCCCTCTGGTTTTCTGGACACCTTTCCTAACTCTGATTCTGACTCTGTGGAAACCTTCGGTCTGGACTGTGGATACTGTGACTGCTGTTTATGGACCAGGACGTGTATGGACAAACTACTCTGGACCCTGTATTGGAGTTTGCTTGCTCTGCATTTCCTTTATTGTTTGCCCCACAGTAGTCTCTCTTGGAGGACAAAGGGGACGACATCAATCTAGGAAACCCCTTCCGCGTATCTCCCACCTGTGACGTCACCTTAAGGATTTTGGAGGGACTTCCTATTATGCAGTCTGGTCCGATCCCCTCTTCTACTCCATCTGCATACTATGTTGCCAGTACACTCAACTGCTTGACCATATCCCCACTGCTGGTTGACTAGAAGAGACTACCCAACCTTCCTCCAGATGCCAGATCCCCTGCACCTGTTCCACTATTGTCTAATAAATCCTGTTATACCACCACTGGTTGGGGTCAATGGCTTTCTGGGTCTTTGTCAGATGTCTTTACAGGATCTAGTGACAGTGTGATGGTGGTAGCAGCTCTCATCTATATTGCTTGTCGTTTTTTTGTTTCATGACTTTATTAAGCTAATAAAACTGATTATGTGAGTCACTAAGACATGGCAACATTTCTTTTCAGTTACAAAATCCTCATAAGTGGCTCAGACCGTTTAGAGAATGGGATGAATTTGTTTGCCAATGTGAGAAGTAAAGACATGCTGGTGATCAAGGCTCAAAAGAAATCTATCATTACTTTGAAATATTTCTTTTGATCAAGGCTCAAAAGAAATCTATCAAAGTAACGTCACCAGACGCAGAGGTTCAATTGGGTCTGTGGATCCAAGACTTCAGTTGAGCACTACAGAGAACTTCAGGTTCTTCTTTTCAAAGTCTTTTGAACCTAAAAACTTTGGACACTGTGCAATATCTTCTGTCTATATTGTCAGAAACCTACACCAATTAAAGGTAACACATGGCAGTTGTTAATTATTTTATTGAAAGAACATATGTGCTGAAGCCATGTATAATTGTTGACACACTTTTTCTGTGGATTATATACATGTATTTACGTTGTTTCATAGAGACATGACATGGTCTGTCATGACATGTAGCACAGCACTAATGAGCAGCTGTAGAGTCATGTTAAATATGAAGGTAATTCATATCAATGGTAAGTGAGAGAACAGTAAGAAGGGAATTGACAAAAGTTACAAGCTACATAATTAAAAAATCTATTAATTAATGGAGTAACTATTTAGTATAAGTAATAATTACATCCATCTGATTTTTGAAGCACTTCATCCCCATAGGGGTAGAAGACGTGCTGGAGCCTATCCCAGCTATTATACTGGTGAGAGGCAGGGTACACCCTGGACAGGTTGTCAGTCCATCGCAGGGCCACATGTAGATAAAGACAACCATTCCCACTCTCACTTACATCTAAAGGCACTTTAATGTCTCCAGTCAAGCTGACTGCATGTCTTTGGACTATGGGAGGAAGCCGGAGTGCTCAGAGAGAACCCGCAAACTCCACACAGAAACTATTAGTTAAAATACTAATTTAATTTAACTTGTCTTAATGTCTGCTTGCTGCAAACAAATAAAATTATTAAGTATAAGCAAACAGGGACATAAATGGACAACTAATTTAATCTTTAACCATTAGATAGGATATTCTAAATATTCTTCATACCTCTCTGGTGAAAGAGTCACCAGAAGTGTTATCCACCAAAGCCTCAGCACACATCCTGCCTCTTAAGATACTTTGGACAGAGTTGATGAAACTGGACTTTCCAGCTCCAACTGGTCCATGAAGAAGAATCCTGAGCTGCTGACCTTCAACATGAGGTTTGTAGGTGTTCACACTCTCCAGAGCTACTTGTTTGTCTCTGATAAGGGAAATACATCTCAGTTTAAATTCACAAACTAAGATAAAATTGAGTAACACTGTTAATCTAATAAAAGGATTAGTGCTTTTAATCTTTAACATTTGGGGTGCAAACACTTACCTAAAGTTAATTTCCCTCCATGGTTTATCAAGAACTGACAAAGGCAAATGTTAAAGAAAAAATGTTATTAATGTACAATATATGAATTTCAATAAAACTGAACTTTAATCAGATTTAAAAATAAACTTACATGGAGGTGGAGGAGCAGGTTTAGATGGTTGTCCCCCCATTGCTAGGAAGTAAAGGATTCACTCACGTTTAAATTAACTTCTGTTTCTGTCTTATTCCAAAGTGATTCCCAAAATATCTTGACATTAAAACATCCAGTGAAAAAGATAATGACTAATACAGTAGATTTTGTTGTTTAGTTATTATTGAAAATGCTGGACAGCGATCTGCTCCTTGTATTTTACTGTCAGTTCTACATCACTTTTTATTGATTTACTCTCTACTGATTCACTCATTAGTTTTACAAGAATAATACAAGTTCAGCACAAATAAAATATCTTACCTTTGCAGTGCTAAGAATCTGATCCAGCAGTACAAATACTAAAATGAGCATAAAGAAACAACCTTCCCACTGGTTTCACTTTCTATGAACAAGCATTTATTCTGGGAAAACGGGTGAAAGCAGCTCTTCTCTGCAGTGCCTCCCAGTTTCACTTTCACTTCACAAGTGCTTAGTCAGAGCACACAGATGGTAGCAGCTCTCATCTGTGGTGTCTCCGTGAATGTAACTTAATAAAGGCTATGATTTGCAGCATAGAGGTTGATTCTGATGACCTATGTTTTATTTATTCTCTAATATGTTGTGTTGCTTTGTTGCTTCCCTGTGATGCTCACCATCCCTTTACTGCAGCCATATATTTTATATATGTAAGGCTGATTCACTTGGACTGATTTAATCCTCATACTGGCAAACAAGTTCCTGCTGACAGCAGCAGAGCTACAGTGTCAGCGGCCAGATATCAGGAGATCACGTTGTTTTGTGTATAGAACTGCAAGAATCACAGCAGTAATGACTTAACATTTGGACTCACATAGAAATGACCATGTTTTTGAAAGAAAAGCAGATTTACAGTGGACACATACAGAAATTGAAACACAGTTTAGACATTAATATTGTAAATGCCTTTTTTAGCTGAAAAACAGGTCACACCCTTAACGTCAGCTATAAAGCATCTGTTGTGTCTTAAAGAAGCATCCACACACCCTGACCATGGGAGGGTGTGTGGACCCTGTACTTACAGAAAATGTGACAGGGTGGAGAGAACAACAGAAAACAGGACACATGATGACACGTGTTGTTCCCTGCAGATTTTGATTGTTTTGTCAACGTAAAGATGCTGTAGAATGGGACTGTGTCCCCAAAATATTCAGAAACATTTGAAGATTTGATGTTAGAGCCTAATGTTGTTGTATTTAGATTTGAACAGAGATGTCAGCGAGAGAGACAAAGGGGAACCAACCCAGTTTTCTTTTTAAACTACAGTTTTAATTTTTTTATTTAGAATAAAGACCCCTACAATTTTGTAGCACCTAGAAAATAATGTGTGAGCAGCAACAGTACAAACCAGAACATGCACTTTGCCATTGACTAATTTCATCACTGTACAAATGAAGAATTAATTAGACAGGTTTTCTCTGCCACAGTGTTGAGTCACTAAACTAATTCAAACATTTTTCAATGATTTTTATAAGGTGACAACCAGTGTACAGATTCAAAATAGTCATATTTTGGTGTGTTAAAGAAAATGCACCAAGAAAAAAAAGTGTGTCTATCTAGACCTGTACACAGCAAACTAATGAAAGACAAATACCATTTAACACTAACACTTTTGTGATTGTGTCCAGAAATCCATTATCCCAACCAATTATTGTTATATCAGAGAACCCTGTCTATTCCAGCTGTCACTGGTTGACAGAAACCAGTCAACCATTGCCTGAGGCAGGCAAAGTCACACTCACATTCACACCTAAATGGATGGAGTTATCCAGTTAACCTTAACTTTCCTTTTTGATGAAGCTTATATTTAGAGGTGGTTCAGGTGACTCTAAATGACTCTGAATGGCTTAGTTGCTGTTATAGATCTCTATGCTGGTATAGATTTAGACTGCTGGGGGACCTGCCTTGACACACTGGGCTCTTCCTCTTTACTACACTGCTCAAAATAGCAGTGCTTCAGAGCTCCTTGTTTGTCTGTGATCAGGGAAAAACATCACATTTAAGATAACATTCAATAACATTTTTTATTTAGAGAAAAAAAAAACATGCGTTTTTAAATCTTTCTGTGAAACATGTTTATCACGTTAACATTTGGGATGCAAACTCACTCACTCCAGGGTTTATCAAAAACTGAGGAAGACATATGTTAAAGAAACAATGTGATCAATGTACAGTATGTGAATTCCAATAAAACTTAACTTTAAACTTGCTCCTTTGTGAAAAATGTATTAGATGATTCTCCCCTGATTGCTAGAAAAGTTTCACTCTGAGATTGTGTTAAATTAATAATTTTATTATTTGAGTCAGTGAACAAAAACATACACTACCAGTCAAATGGTTGGACTCACATAGAAATGACCATGTTTCTGACAGAAAAGCAGATGGTATGACACATTATCAATATTGTAGCTGGAAACAGCTGTTTTTTAAAGAAATATTCCCATAAACATACTGGGGCTTATAATCAGAAAACAGTACAGACGTTCTGTCTTCCAATAGCACGCTGTGTTTGCTAATGCAGTTTATTAATTTTAAACTGCTGATTCAGCAATGAAGGCAACAAAGCTGAAGATGTGGATCTGTTTATCGAGCCAGAGTCCATACTTCTTATTAGTCGGTGAAGGTTCTCAGTCATCCAGTGCACCAGTCAGTGGTGGAGTATATATGTGGTGTCATGCAAATTTTACTGTACCACAACAACAAGTTATGTTATTGGTTTCAACAACAATTTTGAAATTTATTAAAATTATCTGATTACTTGATTAAAAAGTAATATTCCCCAGCATTATGTGGGTGAGATGTGAAACACCAAGTCAAAATGGAGTCCTTTCATTGTTAAATTAAATTGCACTGTAACTGTACTAAGTGGAGTACTGCTCTGTCTCTCCAGCTGCACTCTGCTCCTCTTACAGTGCACTATATAGCGAGCAGGGAGTGATTTGGTACAGAACCCATGGGCATCTTCAGTGTGTACTGCACAGTCCAAGAAAGCCAAAAATTTCTCTTTGACATCCTCCTGAATGAACTTGATATTCTTAAGTGCTAATGACTTCCTGACTGCACGGTGGTTATAAGCCTGCTATTCCAGCCAGTCCATCAGAACTGATGAAGGAGAAAAGTAACTAACTAAAAACAAGAGTTGCTACTGAACAGAACCTTTGAGAGAACTATGACCTGGATGATTGAGAACAGCAAACGTGTTTTTGGGCAGTGCCCTGTAATTCTCCGCTCTGTCTTCTTAAGACTCTACAATGAGTAGTTTTTAGACAAGGTTTCAATTTAGGATCAATTAGATGGCAACTTTATTATTTAAGTTGCTGGTAATTTACTCCCATAAACAGGTGAAGAGCAGAGGTATTGGCTCATTAACTTTTGTTAGTTATTAGTTAACATCAGCCACGACATTCAAAATTATGTTATCTTTTAACATTACCTCTACAGGGGTAGTCCCTGTCCGCAGCGAGAGAGGGCGCAGCGAGCACTCGTTCCACGGCCTGGGAAGTGGTGAGGTTCTGGGCAGGGCAACAGCTGAGAGCTGCCCGTCAGTATAGTTTTTCACGTTACATAAAAAAACATTTGCAGTTTAGAAGGTCCAACCTAAATGAATATGGTCTAATAAAGCATATGCAGAGCAGCTTTGATTCATCATACAAACATTGTCTGGTGGTCATTTTTGATTAAATCTTAAATACTGTTTCAGTTCTGAAAGATCATCTGCAGCAAAGTCCAGCTAACCACACTGTGAAGGTGTTGCAGAGAATTTTGTTGCCTCCTGTAATATGGAGGTTACTAATGACCTGGTTCTGTTCTACATGTAAAAAGAACAATTTTCAGCAACCATAACATTTGATACAATTAAAATCTGTGTTTTTACTGCTATTCATAAGGTCAGACCTTCTTCTACTTTCAGCTTTTCCAGTCAGGGGATCATGTTTCCACCTAACTCTATCCAGGGTATACTCCATTCACACTAATTAACTTCATGTTCTACAAAACCTTCAGTCTCCTCTTGTCACGATTCCTGCTCCTGTCCCCTGTTTATTTTAGTTTTCACCCTGTTTATCACTTTCCCTGATTCTTTTCACTCTGCTCAGCTCACCACACCCCCACAGTTCTCCCTGGGCATACACGCACACGCACACACACGCGCACGCACACGCACACACACACACACCTGTGCGACCTGTTTTCACTTCTTTATATTATATATGAATTCACTTCGTGGTTTGTTTCCAGTTTTTTTTTACTGGTAGTTTCCTGGTCACGTTGAGTTTGTTTTGGGCTTAGTGTTTTATTTTGTACTTTGAGCATTGTTTTTTTTTTGTATGGTAAATAAAACACCTTCACCACTTC